>JAJJBR010001496.1:43449-120684 GCA_022817965.1 Solanum lycopersicoides | reverse complement strand
AATCCAGTGTTTGCCCCTCACCGAAAAGGGGTAGTTTTCCGGCTAAAGTGAAACCAAGTCCAGTGTCTTTCCACAATGAAAAGAGGTAGTTCACGGCTAAAGTGAACCGAATACTTTCTTTGAGCATTAACCGACATAGATCATTTGAGCTAAATATGAAATCCAGTGTCTGCCCCACACTAAAAGGGTGGTTTCACCGGCCAAAGTGAAATCCAATCTACCTACCTCTCTTAGGTGGAATCCACTGGCTAGTTCCCATGATGGAAACATAGTTCGAAGACAAGGAAATTTTCGGAGACTCTTATCCACCTTGGTGGAGCCTCAGCTCATGAGACTTACATGTGCTTGCAAGAGCTCATTGCTAGCCTATCGGTGCTTTGCTTAATTTCTTTTATTTCATAACTTTTAGAGTTGACTCAAACATTATGGAAGATTTCTTCTAGTTATGAGGTTTACTTACTCTAAGGATAACTTGTAATTCCTTTCTTTACTTGATGAAATGTGAACTTAACCTTAAATTATTATCTTGGTGTTAATGAGACTAATCTCACACTTTCTAACACCCTCTTATGTGAGTATCTTTAACATAGTTGTCTTAGGTGTAAGTGAGACTTGTCTCACTTCCTTTAACACCCCACTCTGGTCACTTTCATCACTCTTAAGCTTTTAGTTATGTTATTACTCACTTTATCTTGTTCAATTTCATTTGGTAGCTTTATACCATTCTTTATGAACGTTATGAACTTCGTTCAATGTAGTTACTGTTTTCATAGTTCATTTTGATAGAGTATGTTGGAACTTGTCCCAATGATTGGCATACCCTTGGTTATGAATTCATTTAGTTACATTGTTCATGCTTAATTTGGTTTAACTTAGTCATTAGCCAATTCTATATCATATTTTGGAAATAACATAGTAAGCCAATTCTATTGAACATTTTGGACATAACATTGTAAGCCAATTTATTGGCATTAGCTAAACTTTCACTAAACAATTGTCATGTTATTGTCACTAGACAAGAAAATAAACTTCATAAATATACTTTAGTGAACTTATCATCTCAATCAAGTCAACTTTTAACAGTAAACTAAACTTCATAAACGAATCATAACAAACTTCATATTCTCGAACAAAATTAAGCATTTTATCATTCTTTGTTTCGTGTAACTAATATCCAAATCATAAGAATCAAATCTATAGGCCTCATTAGTCATTAAAAAATCAAGAAACCTATACATAAGGATCAGTTAGAACCACATACCAACAATATGTTCGAGATTACATCTACATACTTATTAGGATCGAAAACAAGGATAACTAGGGAAAAGGACGTTCAACAATTTCATTGGGAACAACCCTAGTTTCGATATTCATGGATTCAAAACGTTTGAAAAGCCTCTTAGAGAAAGATTTCCAGGAGATAAAACCCATACCTTATGTAGAATCGAATCTACGACGATCACTTTGCAAGAAAACCTTGAAGAGTACGTTTAAATCGCCTAAGAGAACCATGTCTTTTTACGTTCTTTGCTTACTGTCTTTGCGTTGTGTTTCTAAGTGAATGGTCGTGGTTTTTAGGTCTTAGGAACTGATTTTGAATAATTCAACTTTAAACTAATTAACTTAATTAATAAATTAATTATCTAATTACTAAAACTCCCCTCCTAAGTTGACTAGACATAGGAGGACATTTGACTTAGCCAAATCTGAAAATTGGCTAAGGGTATCGGCTTTACCAAGGATTTAACTTAATTAATTAAGTTGCTAAATTAATTAATTAAGGCACTTAGGGAAATTACTAAAATACCCCTAAGTCACTAGGACCACAACTAACCTCTTTGGACCATCCTAGGTTAGGTACTAGGTTGTCTCTTAGTTAGTTACACGGTATGGTGTCTCTGACTAGGTCTTAGGTTGTCGGGTCCATTAGTTGGTTCATTTTCGTTTGTCCTAGGTTAGTTAACTAGTTGTATAAGTTAGTTAGAGTCTAGAGGTTGTTAGGAAGCGAGGCCCAACTTGGCTGGACCCGTTCGCGCGACTGCCTCTAACCGCCTAACTGAATTCGGTTGGCTTGGTCGCATGGTCCCCCTCGCCCGGTTACACATGTGTTGCTGCCTACTTTCCCAACCGTGAACTTCTATTGTTGCATTTGGAAAGTTCACTCCTTGTCCAAGGATCCTCACTATGTCCTTTGACACTGCTTAATCTACATGATCATTTTCATTGATCATGTGCTATGGTACTAGGCTTGACAATTGAATGCCTAGTACATAATATGTATTATGTGAAGAATACTATATTTTAGCTTAGGATCTTCATTGCAGGTACAATTATAAACAAGCTCGTTAATACATAGAAATTTGGCTAACACCCTTAGCCAATATTTCTAATATGCCCAATATTATTCAATATTTGGCATTGGGATGCCTATGTATCCCAATACGCTTTCTTAAAACCTATTAGGCTCTTTACTAGACATGTACATTTTTCTGGTATGTTACAGGGAGATACTGCCCCAAGGACCATGGATCGTCAAAGGGGTCATGAACCACCTTCACGGACCATGAAGGTGGACGTGGTCCCTGGGCGGGCTTCCCAAATTTGATTTTCCAAATAATTACTATATGAATTTTTATTACGTGGGGTAGTTTTAAAAGGTTTATATTATTATATAAATAGTTTCAAGTCTTAAAACCTTCCTTTAACTCATTATTTCGAAATCCCAAATCGAAACCCCAAAGTTCTCTCTAGTCAATTCCTCCATTGTTGAAACCTCGAGCTTCAAGGAGGAGGACCAATTTCTCAAGGTTTTCAAAAACAATTCTTAGGTAAATTTTAATCAAGTTATGGTATTTCATCCTTGAACTCTTTTTCTTCAAGGAGACAAACTTCAGAAAGAGTTTCCCAAGACATTAAGAACATGAGATCTTCTAAATTAAATTCTAGCCATGGGTTCTTGCATAAAATGTTTTGAATCATTTATTTATGATTGAATTGATGTTAATTTTATGATTATAAGTTAAAAACTCTATTAACCCATGCAAATCATGAAATCCTTATTTAGCCTATATTATGGGTGATGTGAATCTAGCTCTATTATATTCAATTCTTGTGTAGTTTACTTTGGTCTATTGAATTATATAAGAATCATGTTATAATTGTGTATAGGCTGTCCTAATTGGATAAATTTCATATTGTATTATGTTGAATACATGTAAATTTTGATTATTCATTTGAATTGGGGATTATGGCTATTGGTGAGAGCCTTTGTGTATTGGATTGGTTGAATTGGCTACGGATTGGAGATGTTGATGTTGCAATGGTGGTATGTTGACCTAACTTCTTCTATATTTTGTAGCATAGGTCTTGAATTGTGATGCTTGGTATAGTCCACTTATGGTGGCGGTGCTTATGTTCTATACTTGTGAAGAATGTGGCCTTGTCGGCATTACTTTCATGAATTGTGATATTATCATGTTGTGACTTGTAATGATAATCAAGTGAAGTATGATTTTGATTATGTATATGTGTTAAGTGAAAGTATGTGTTCTCTTATTTTATTATAGGTGATCATGATAGATTATAGTGATGTCTTTAGGTGTGTATACTTGATGTTGAAGTATGATGTTTCCTAATTGACTATATGAGTCTTGTGATGAGGAATGTTAAGGTTTCTATAGTAGTGAATAGGGCGACCTATAGCTGACTTGGTTGTCCTTATGTGCTTCTTGAATATTACGCTATATGTGATAATGTGAAGTATGTTTGTCTTGTTTTGGTAGACTTATGTCCCTCTACTTGTTACATGAAGAATATGGATATGACTCTTGACTTAGTAGGCTAGAGAACCTTTGTCATGAATGTATATGCGTGATTGAAATATGACCTTGAACATAGTTTAGAAGGTCATTTATGTGGAACCTTCAACCAAGATAGAAGGTAATGATATCCTTGAAGTTGAAACATGTAATGGTATCCTTCTTGTGTGAATGATGGACTTAGGGGTTGGTTGTCTGGAACGACATGAAATCATTCTTAGGAAAGTCATTAAGCTATTTTAGTAACCATTGTATGGCAGCCCTAGTGGACCCTTTTTGGTAAGGTGTATTATGATTTGGTTATGACTACTATATGGTACCTCTTAATATGATCCTTGATTGGATTAATCTATGAGAACAAAGGCTAGCACCAAGTGAGTATGCTTGTTTCACAACCGGAAAGTATCCCCTAGAAGTAACATGGCGTACTTGACCTCTCGGAGGTCTTATACAAGCCCATTGTCATCATTAATCGCATTATAATAGGTAAATTTAACAGAAAATTTAAAACTTTCTTAGCACATCATATGCTAGAAACATCACTTCATATATATATAAAATATAAGTCGTAATACATAGTTAAGGACTCTAAGTCTCTTTTGACAACATAGACTCAACATCAATAGAGTAGAATAGGGACACGGCCCTTCACAACATAAAATATTAACTAAGATATTACATAACTTTAAGAATGACTTGACATAAGAAATCCTGAATCATAAGGAATCCTTTCTTGAACTTGGGAAACATCTATCAAGCCCTTCACTTTAGATACATCCTTTAAGAATTCATAAACTACACTTTGTGTAAAAAGGTAGAGAAGAATGTTGTTAGTACAAGAATGCACAAAGTATGGCAATCATGAAAAAACATGCATTAAAAAGGGACATTTTACTTTGAAACCATGCATCATGCCTTTTACTGAAAACTTCATAAAAATTTGATGTAATAATCACAACATAGCTCATACACTTCAAATAAGCGTGGACACTATCCATAACATCACATAAAGACACATTATTCATTTAAGGCACATTTATCATATTTATCATATTATCTTGTCTTCTACCTTAAGTTTTTTGTAACGCTCCGAAAGTCTAAGACCTAATCTAGAGACTAACATAAGTTTCTAAGGGTGAGGGTACTGTTTTAAGACCTTATAAATGTATATAAGTCATTTAGGAAGTTTAAGAATCAAAACGACAAGAAACGTCCAAGACGTCCAGAAGCTAGTCTAATTGAACTAATGAAACGTACTTAGCTTTAGGAAAGGTTTAGGATGGGTGAAAGAGGTCTAAAACTAGTAAGATGACTTTATAAAGTTAAAAACATGTATATAGAGTAAGAAAGTCCAGGTCCTACCCCCCAAGGTTTGCCTTAGGGGTCCACGAAAGGACCCCAAACTTGGCTTGGCAAGCTGCCAAAGCAGCACCCAAAATACACATAGATGAAACAAGTCCGCGTCAAGGACCTTGGTGGATTTTGGTCAAATCTCAAGTTATCATATTTGGCAGGTAGTGTACTTCACTGGCTCGAAAATTAATTTATAAAAACATGCGGGTACAGCTCCGCGTCGCGGACTTGTACCCCGACGAAAATCTGAAATTTGGATTTGAAGTTTGACTTCATTAAAGGGTCAACTTAAGTGAGGGGTATTTTGGGTATTTAATGGGGGGTCTATATATTGATTTCCAATCAGTTTTCCCTCACATTTACTCACTCAAATCAAAACCCAAAAGTGCTCACCTCTCTCTATTTTCTCTCTCTATTCATCCTCCATTGAAGGAAGAAGAAAGCTTGAAGAAGAAGACCAATTTCTCTAGGATTTCACTTAAATTTAGTGGATTAATCTTCATTAAGGTATGTTTCTTCACTCTTGGTATTCCTTTCCCCAAGAGGTCCTTTCAAAGTTGATTTCTAAATCACCCAATTCCAAGGTTTTTCCAATTTTAATGGGTTTTCTTCTAAACTTCAAATTGATGATTAATTGTGATTGCTTGTGACTAATTAAGTGTATATTGTTCGTTAATTGATGTTGATTGATGCAATTTCATGTAGATCATTTTGCTTTTCCCCAATTTCCCAAATCTTGCATCTTACTTATGAATTGATGGGAATTGAAAAATGTATTGATTGTTAGACTTGTTTTATCAATTCTAACTCATTCATGGACTGCCTAGGATGATTAAATGTTGGTATTGCATCTATTTGTTGAAGAATTCATGATGAACCCTATTCCCCTAACCCTAGGTTATGAATTGAAGCTTAATTAGGATAATGTGATGACCTTACATGTAAATGACACTATGTGATGTTGGAAATTCTTGTGAATATATATGTTTGGTCTATCTTGCTAAAGTATGAAGTTATATACTCTTAATGATATGATATGTGAAGTTAGACATTGTTTATGGTTCTAGTTAGGTTTACTTGACTAAGTAAGGTTATGGGGCTTTGCTTAGTTAATGCACAAGTGGACTTAATGAGGGTCATGAGTAATGGTGTTGCTTGCTTATAATGTGATGAACTCTTATTCATGAATGTGATGTTATGACTTGATGATTGAGTTGTATTTGAGTATAGGTTCAAGTATGTTGATATGCATGTTACTTGCTTTGACTTAAGGTGGTTTTGTCTTGTATAGTACATGGTATTTACTTGATGAATATGCATTAACGAATTGTATTGGTTCTTCAATGTGCATAACTCTTTCCAAATGTAAAATAGCATGTTTAAATGAAATGTCCCTTTTTAGCATTATTTGATATTATATGCGCATATGTTCTCATACTTGGTACATGTGATGTGCTAACCCATTTTCTCCCTTTTCCCCAACATTTTAGGTTCCGATCGTTGAAGGCTTTTTGAGACGAATTTGAAGAAGACTTGGAATTACTTAATCATGCAAGTTGGGTAGGTCCTCACTTTCCAAGGGCAATGCCAATATCGAGCTTATGAAGTTGTTTTAGTTTTAAGACTTTTATGTTTCTTCTTTTCATTTTAGTACGAATTGTATATCCTAGATGTGTAGTTACATTGTTGTATGGGATATGCCCAATTGATATATTCTTGTTTTTGATGGTTATGAGATGAGACACTCTTTTAAGACTATGTCATATCTTATATATGTATGCGCAATAAAAGTAGAAGACTATGTAATGTTCTTTTATGAAGGGTCTATGTATACTCGATACAAATATATATTATGTGTATGCGAGAGGTCTATGTAAACCTCAAGATAGATATATAAAAGTTTTAAATTTTCGGCATTTTTAACCTATGAATGTAATGATGTAAACTAAGAGTCTAGTCTTAGTCCTCTTCGAGGATGACGACGCCGGTTACGTCTAGGCGGTTCTCCATGGATGTGACAAACTTTGTATATGAGCATGAGGTTGAATATCTTTAGAATCGATGTCTCTCTCAACCATGTATATGTACATTCTTACTCATAATTGTGAAGCGCGCCACACTTATGAATAGGAAACTATATGATGCTTAGGAAACTCTCACTTTCTTGGAAATCCAATGTCGTGCCTCGAGAGTCTTGCACTTTATGTGCCTTTATCATATAATTCTTTCATTGTGATTATAGGCAATGAATACTCAAAGGAACGCGGCACGAAGACTTGAGGAAGAGATTACCAATGCGGGAGTTCCTCCCTGTGGTGATCAAGTCCCTCCTGTTGAAGAAGTTTCTAATAATGACCAAGATCTGGTCAATCCTCCACTTATGACGGATGGTGACATAAGGGTTGTCTTTCTACAAATGGCCCAAGCCATTACTACACAAGCAAAAGCCGTCACTACTCAAGAACAAGCCCTGACGGCCCAAGCTAATCGGGAGTTGGTACATGTTGGCACCATGGCCTCCCGTTTGAGAGATTTTACTATAATGAATCCTCCTACTTTCTATGGGTCAAAAGTTGAGAAAGACCCCCAATAGTTCATTTATGAAGTCTACAAGATTCTCTATGCTATGGGGTTGACTACTAGTGAGAAAGCCGAGTTAGCCACTTATCAACTCAAAGATGTGACCTAAACTTGGTACGTTCAATGGAGATATAATAGGCATTAAAAGGGTGGACCGGTGACTTGGGAGATCTTCAAGAAGGATTTTCTTGATAGGTTCTTTCCTCAGGAGAATAGGTAAGCCAAAGTGGTGGATTTCATCAACCTTCGTCTAGGAGGTGTGAGTGTACTTGAATACTCTTTTAAATTTACTAAATTGTCAAAGTATTCTCCTTCATTAGTTTCCGATACTAGGAATGAAATGAGCCGCTTTGTGATGGGGGTGTCGGATGAATTGAAGGAAGAATGTCATTCGGCTATGCTACATGAAAATATGAACATCTCTCGTCTCATGGTTCATGCTCAACAAGTGGAAGAGACAAGGGCTAAGAGAAAGAGTAGGCATGCCCAAGGGCAAGGTCTTTTGATGGTGGTGCTTCAAGGGGTAGTCCTGATATCCAAGACAAGCCTGGATTCAAGAAGAGGTCCTCTATTCAAGTTACTTCCAAGTTCCCTAAGGCTCGTGAAGATAGGGTGTCTAACCCTAAGACTTAAAAGGGAAGGAGCACTGGTTCACCAACTAAGAAGCCAACTTGTGGAAGGTGTGGCAAAAAGAACTATGGAGACTACCTTAAAGGGACGGACAATTGTTTTGGTTGTGGTAAAAGTGGGCACAAAGTTCAAGATTGCCCAAATGTGAAGGGGCAATACAAGGAAAGTGGACAAGCAAGTGGTTCGAAAGCTGATGCTCTAAAGAAGAACCGCTTTTATGCTCTCCTCTCTAGAGGTGAGCAAGAAACTTCTCCCGATGTGGTGAATGGTATGTTGAAAGTCTTATATATTGATGTATATGATTTACTTGATCTCGGTGCTACCTTGTCATTTGTTACTCCTCTAGTACCTAAAAAGTTTGACATTTTGCCCGATATCTTGAATGAACCTTTCATGGTGTCTACCCCGGTGGGCGAGTCGGTGGTTGCAAAAAGGGTGTATAGAAATTGTCCTATAATGTTGCCCAATAGAGTTACTCATGTTGAACTAGTAGAACTTGACATGTTTTATTTCGATGTTATTTTAGGTATGGATTGGTTGCATGCTTGTTTCGCTTCTATCGATTGTAGAATGAGGGTGGTGAAGTTTAACTTTCCAAATGAACCCATTTTATAATGAAAGGGGGGGGGAATTCTATTCCTAGAGATCGTATCATTTCTTATTTAAAAGCTTGTAGGATGATCTCTAAAGGGTGTTTATACTATATTGTGAGAGTCAAAGATTTAGACTCCGAAATTCCTCCCATTGAGTCGGTCCCTTTAGTGAGGGAATTTCCGGAGGTCTTTCCTAATGACCTTCCCGGTATTCCTCCTGAACGGGAAATTGATTTTGGTATCGAATTTCTACCGGATATAAATCCCATTTTAATTCCTCCTTATCGGATGGCTCTGGACGAATTTAAAGAGTTGAAGTCTCAACTCAAGGACTTGCTATACAAGGGCTTTATTCGGTCTAGTATTTCTTCATGGGGTGCTCTAGTATTGTTTGTGAAGAAGAAAGATGGATCCCTTAGAATGTGTATCGATTACCATCAACTCAACAAAGTCACAATCAAGAACAAGTATCCTCTTCCTCGGATTGATGATTTATTTGATGAACTCCAAGGTGCGAGTTACTTTTCCAAGATTGACTTGAGATCGGGATATCACCAACTTAGGGTGAGAGGTGAAGATATTCCAAAGACGGCATTTCGGACTAGATATGGCCACTATGAGTTTTTAGTAATGTCCTTTGTTCTCACTAATGCTCCGACGGCATTTATGGACCTAATGAATAGGGTGTTTTGATGTTACCTAGATTAATTTGTCATTTTTTTCATTGACGATATCTTGGTATATTCGAAAAACGAGGGTGAACACATGCATCATTTGAGGGTAGTGTTGCAAGTTCTTAAAGAACACCAAATGTTTTCCAAGTATAGCAAATGTGAGTTTTGGATGAGGTCGGTAGCATTTCTTGGTCATATTATCTCTAGTGAAGGAGTAAAGGTTGATCCAAGGAAGATCGAAGTGGTGAAAAATTGTCCTAGACCTTTGGCTCCTACGGATATTAGGAGTTTCTTAGGTCTAGCCGGTTATTATAGAAGGTTTGTCGACGGGTTTGCATCCATCGCTTCCCCCTTGACAACCTTGACCCTAGAGAATGAGAAATTTGAGTGGTCGGAGGCATGTGAAAAGATCTTTCAAATGTTGAAGGATAGGCTTACTTTTGCTCTGGTATTGACTTTACCTGAGGGTACTAAGGTTTTTGTTGTCTATCGTGATGTATCCCGTGTTCGGTTGGGGTGTGTGCTTATGAAACATGGAAAAGTTATAGTCTATGCTTCTAGGCAACTCAAAGTTCATGAGAAGAATTATCCAACTCATGACCTTGAGTTAGCGGCCGTGGTATTTGCCTAGAAAATATGGAGGCATTATCTCTATGGGGTTCATGTTGATGTGTATACGGACCACAAAAGTCTCAAATATGTATTTCCCTAAAAGGAGTTGAATCTCCGGCAACGGAGATGGTTAGAGTTGTTGAAAGACTATGACATGAGTGTTCTCTATCATCCCGGCAAGGCTTATGTGGTAGCGGATACTCTAAGCCGGTTTTCCATGGGAAGTGTGTCTCATGTGAAAGAATCCAAGAGAAACCTAGTGAAAGATGTTCATAGGTTGGCTCGTTTAGGGGTTCGAATTGTAGTTCTCCAAATGGTGGTATGGTGGTACATCATAACTCCGAGTCGTCTTTGGTGGTAGAGGTGAAGTCTAAGGTAAACCTTGATCCATGTTGATGGAGTTGAAAGAATCGGATCTTGGGAAGATGAATGAGTCATTCTCCCAAGGGGGGATGGTGTTCTTAGATATCAAGGAAGGTTGTGTGTGCCTAATGTGGGTGATTTGAGGAGTAGGATCCTTGAGGAAGATCATGGATCCCGTTACTCTATTCATCCGGGATCGACAAAGATGTACCATGATCTTAGAGAGGTGTTTTGGTGGGATGGCCTAAAAAGGGATATTGCCGAGTTTGTTGCTAAGTGTCCCAATTGCCAACAAGTTAAGGCCGAGAACCAAAAGTCGAGTGGTTTACTACAAGAAATCCAAATTTCTACTTGGAAGTGGGAAGATGTTAATATGGATTTCGTAGTAGGTTTGGTTCAAACTTGAAAGCAATATGACTCTATATGGGTAATAGTGGATAGGATGACCAAATCCGCGCACTTTATTCCCGTTAAGTGTACTTATTCGGCGGAAGATTATGCAAGAATCAATATTTACAAGATAGTGAGTCTTCATGGGGTTTCTTTGTCCATCATATCGGATAGAGTACTCAATTTACATCTAGATTTTGGAGATTATTTCAAAGATGTTTGGGTACTCAAGTGAAGTTAAGCACCGCTTTTTATCCTAAAACGGATGGTCAAGCGGAGCGAACTATTCAAACTCTTGAAGATATGCTTAGAGCTTGCATCATTGACTTTAAGGGAAATTGGGATGAGCATTTTCCTTTGGTGAAGTTCTCATATAATAATAGTTTTCATTCATCCATCTCTATGGCTCCTTATGAAGCTTTGTATGATAGGAGGAGTAGGTCTCCTATTGGGTGGTTTGAAGTTGGTGAGTCTTTGCTTCTTGGTCCCGATTTGATTTATAAGACTTTGGACAAAGTTCATATCATAAGGAACCGGTTGCAAACTGCCTATAGTCGGCAAAAGTCTTATGTTGATCATAGGAGAAGAGATTTAGAGTTTGAAGAAGGTGATAAGGTGTATATAAAAATTTTGCCTACGAAAGGGGTGGTTAGATTTGGCAAGAAAGGGAAGTTGAGCCCTTGTTATGTGGGTCCCTATGAGATCTTGCAAAGGGTTGGTAAGGTTGCTTATAAATTGAAACTCCCTAGTGAACTATCTTCGGTTCATCCGGTTTCCATGTTTTTATACTTAAGAAGTGTATCGGTGATCCCGAGTCCATTCTTTCTATTGAGGGTCTTGGTGTGAAGGATAACCTCTCCTATGAGGAGGTTCCGGTTGAAAGCCTTGATCGTCAAGTGAAGAGGTTGAGGAACAAAGAGGTGGCCTCCGTAAAAGTGTTATGGAGAAATCACCTAGTTGAGGGAGCAACATGGGAGGTTGAGGCCGACATGAAGTCCCGTTATCCTCATCTCTTTGATAATTAAGGCTAGTTATTCCTGCTAATAATGAAAATAATGACTACATTTGAAGTTGCTTTGAGTTTTGGTGAAGTTTTGCAAAAATCCTTATGTTACAGTGAAGTACTGTGAAGTGTGTTTTTTTACTCGAAAAAAATTGCAATTCCTCTTGTTATGAGTTATGTTGTGAATTTTGATATGGTTTAAGAATTAAAAAAACAAGAAACGTCCAAGACGTTCGTAAGCTAGTCTAATTGAACTAGTGAAACGTACTTAGGTCTCGAAAAGGTTTAGGAAGGTTGTAAGAGGTCTAAAACTTTTAAAGCTGCCAAACTAGCAGCCAAAATACACATTGATGAAACAAATCTGCATCGCGGATTTGGGTGGCTTTTGGTCAAATCTCAAGTTTGTGTTGCGGGCAGGTAGCAGACTTCACTGTCTCGAAAATTCATTTATAAAATCATGCGGGAACAGATTCGCGTGGCGGACTTGTTCCCCGACGAAAATCTGAAATTTGCATTTGAAGTTTGAATTCATTAAAGGGTCAACTTAAGTGAGGGGTCTTTTGGGTATTTCATGGGGGTCTATATATTGATTTCCAATCAGTTTTCCCTCACATTTACTCACTCAAATCAAATCCCCAAATCAAAACCCAAAAGCTCTCACCTCTCTCTAGTTTCTCTCTCTATTCCTCCTCCATTGAAGGAAGAAGAAAGCTTGAAGAAGAAGACCAATTTCTCTAGGATTTCATTTCAATTTTGTGGATTAATCTTCATTAAGGTATGGGTTCTTAACTCTTGGATTCCTTTCACCAAGAGGTCCTTTCAAAGTTGATTTCTAAATAAACCAATTCCAAGGGTTTTCCAATTCTAATGGGCTTTTTTTTAAACTTCAAATTGATGATTAATTGTGATTGCCTATGACTAATTAAGTGTAGATTGTTGGTTACTTGATGTTGATTGATGCAATTTCATGTAGATCATGTTCCCTTTCCCCAATTCCTTAAATCTTGGATCTTACTTATGAATTGATGGGAATTGAAGAATTTATTGATTTTCAGATTTGTTTTATCTATTCTAACTCATTCATGGACTGCCTAGGATGATGAAATGTTTGTATTGGATCTATTTCTTGAAGAATTCATGATGAACCCTATTCCCCTAACCCTAGGTTATGAATTGAAGCTTAATTGGGATAATGTGATGACCTTACATGTAAATGACACTATGTGATGTTGGTTACTCTTGTGAATATATGTTTGGTCTATACTGCTAAAGTATGCAGTTATATACTCTTGATGATATGATATGTGAAGTTGGACATTGTTTATGGTTCTAGTTAGGTTTACTTGATTAAGTAAGATTATGGGGCTTTGCTTAATTAATGCACAAGTGGACTTAATGAGGGTCATGAGTAATGGTCTTGCTTGCTTATAATGTGACGAACTCTTATTCATGCTTGTGATCTTATGACTTGATGATAGAGTTGTATATGAGTATAGGTTCAAGTATGTTGATATGCATGTTACTTGCTTTGACTTAAGGTGGTTTGGTCTTCTATAGTACATGGTATTGACTTGATGAATATGCATTAACGAATTGTATTGGTTCTTGAATGTGCATAAGTCTTTCAAATGTAAACTAGCATGTTTTAATGAAATGTCCCTTTTTAGCATTATTTCATATTATATGTGCATATGTTCTCATACTTGGTACATGTGATGTGCTAACCCCGTTTTCTCCCTTTTCCCCAACATTTTAGGTTCCGATCGTTGAAGGTTTTTTGAGACAAATTTGAAGAAGACGTGGAATTCCTCAATCATCCAAGTTTGGTAGGTGCTCACTATCCGAGGGCAATGCCAATATCGAGCTTATGAAGTTGTTTTAGTTTTAAGACTTTTATGTTTTTTCCATTCATTTAAGTACGAATTGTATAGCATATATGTGGCTTAGTTACATTGTTGTATGGGATATGACCAATTGATATATTCTTTTTTTAGATGTTTATGATATGAGAAAATATTTTAAGACTATGTTATATCTTATATATGTATGTGCTATAAAAGTTGAAGACTATGTAATCTTCTTATACAAAGGGTCTATGTATACTCGATACAAATATATATTATGTGTATGCGAGAGGTCTATGTAAACCTCAAGATAGATATAGAAAAGTTTTAAATTTTCCGCATTTAAGCCTATGAATGTAATGATGTAAAATAAGAGGCTAGTCTTAGTCCTCTTCGAGTACGACGACGCCGGTTACGTCTAGGGGGTGATCCCCATATGTGACATCTTTAACCCCCAAGTAACCCTCTAGTAACACTTGGTGCAATGTATAAATAGTGTCCCATTCCACTACCCACACTCAAGCATCACCTTAAGGTCACCAAGGTGAACATTCACATAACCTTCATTTACTTAAACATAGGCATTCATAAGAACATAGCATATCCTAAGACACCTACTTCACATATGAACCAACATGTTCCATGAACCACATATAAGACTCACTTCAAAATCACATGCAAGCCAACACAACAATTAACATCATAATAGACAATAGTCAACAATAGAATATTTGGACTTCATTTCATATAGATATCATACGACCTTACTCATAATCCCAATATAAGCCTACTAGTGCAATGTACATGTGAAGTCCCATAACCTCAAACATACTTAATAAACTCATAAAGTGACCACAAGCCTATCATTTACTTCATACATCAACATCACAAGTATAGTAAACTACATACATAAGTAGGACCTTCATCATATGACAAGTAAGACCAACATCATGCACATTCAAGGTGAGACTTTCATCATATAGTCAATAAGGCCAACATAATGTATCTAAAGTAGGACCTCATCATATACACACAATAGGACTCATATTATGCATATTAACATATAATTAGTTCAATACCATAATGTTATGCATATAGTACATACATAATCATATACCGATAGAACACCTTCCTGGAACTCCCTTCAAGAGCTACTTTTGCAATGCATAGGTGAAGTCCCATACCCCCACCTACACTAAGGAACTTCCCTTAGGTTATCCTAGTTAGGGTCCTAGCTTTACTTCCATTGTCCATTTTACTTTAGGCAAACTATAGCCTTAACTGACACTAAGATCATGGATGCTAAACATGGAATTTGGTATTGTAGAGCCTTACACCAAATAAAGGTTGTCTACCTAGCCAAGGTAGAACATTAACACATACTAGCATACTAAGTGATATCACTTGTTATATCTTATAGGGCAAGCATAGTTTATGGAACTAAGAGATATGAATTGGACCCTCTCCATGCCCATAGGCATCGGAGTCCCCATCTCATGAGAAACCATGAGTGAATCTTCCTCAAGGGAAGTCAACGCCTCATGGGGAACCATAGGTGAATATTACTACAAGGGAAGTCAACACCTTATGAGAAACCAATGGTGAATATTCCTCCAAGGAAAGTCAACACCTCTTATTGTCAAGTTCACTCGGTGCTAAGCGAAGTTCCGTTTATTGAAAATCCGTTATTAACATTACTTTATAAAACATAGGCTTAGGAGAGTTAACCCCTCATATTCTTATCTCATAGGTCATAAATGAGAGTTCATCAACCTAAATCATGTGAGAAACCCTTTCACATGGACATAGCTTATTCAAAGCACCATCTAGTTTAGGATACCCTTGAGAACACCTTTCAAGAGCCCCTCTATTGACTAGATCATCATTCATGTGTATGTGTATACATATAGGTGAGCATTCCTTTCACTCCAACACATTAAGACCACACATGACTATACATTCATATTCATTAACATAGAGAACCAAACCTAGGAACTATTTTATCAAGGCACAATGTGCAATGCATAGGCAAGGTCCCATACCCTTGCCCATACTAGTACACCTATAAAGTCATCCTAGTTAAGAAAACACACATCATACTTTCATAGACATAACTTAACATGCATAGTAGTAGACACTAGTGAATATGAGTACAACCTTTCATTAGACACTATGAACCTTTACTACATTGTAAGCATGCATGTAGAGTGAAGGTGTGTGTACATTGGTCAATTTGATCACATAATGGATATCAAAAACACATTGAGGCAGTCATCCTCTTAGAATCATAATGCACTTTCAAGCATAGACCACACAACACTCAATAGCATAGGAGACAAGCAAACTTCATATTGCACTAAGACTCCTAACTTTTGCTATTCATGCATTCACATAGGGGTACGTATTTAAGGTATTACCAACCATTATAACCCATCAAATGGAATAACCTACACTTTACCCTAACATAGATATACGCATGCTATAACCTAGATCACAACTAGAATAAGAAAGTAGGCATAAGTTTCACATAGTGTGATCATCATAATCACACACTAATATATTCATCAATTTGCCTTCAAGGCCATAATAAACACATAAATAGATTAACAAGAAGTAAACACCACCACCATAAGTGGACCATACCATACAATGCCATACAAGGCTTCATCAACTACAATAATATAGAAAACTAGAGGGAAAGAGTCATTCTTACCAATTCATCAACCTTTGATCATCATTGATCAATACACCTTTTTCATCATCAATACATTATAGTAAAGTAGCAAAATATACATTTAATCATGAAAGGAAACATGTACAAGTCGCTACAAGATCATACTATAACATAATACAAGGCATCACATATATACTAGAAAGTAGAGAGTCATAGATCACTTACTAATGTTCTTTACTTTGATTACCATGATTAATATTCATAATATAACAATAATACAAATATAGGGCAGTATCTAAAGACATAATAATAAAGACTAGATCATGCTTCATCTACGCTAAATTGAGATCACATTATGTTCATAGCATTATCAACCTTTAGGCTAAAACATATAGATTAATCCTTATCAAGATTCCTTTTATTTGATCATCAAGGATTTAAATAACAATTCATCCATAATATTAACAGTAATACAGTAACTACAATGATCTTTGCATAATCGAAATCCTACATAATTGTTCTATAATCGAGATCACTGTAAACACATAGAAGACATAGGCTAGTCATGTTCAAATCTTTGTATATTGATCCACATGGATCCTTTATCATCAATTCATCATCAATACACGTAAATAACAATATATATATAAGCAATTCAACGTAATAGAATCACAATTCAATCAATAACAAGTCACGATCACGATGCCCATGCAAGGGCTAAATTGAGTTTGGGAAGGGACATGGGTTCATAATGCAAATTTCACGTTAAAACCAATACATTATCATCAATTCATCATGATTAAGCCATTCAAAACATTTTTAGAAAGAACCCATGGCTAGATGAAGAAGAAGAGATTTGATCATATTTTCTCTTTGAAAACTGTGAGATTAACTCTCCAAGTGAAAGGTTAATTAGAGATAAAGGATCACCATACCTTTATATAGATGAAAACCTCTAACTTGATGAAGAACTCATAGGAATCCAATGTCCAAGCTGTTCTTGAGCTTCACCTTCAATGGAGGTTTCTAGATAGAATATTTTTTGAGGGAAAGTCTAATTTGTCTGAATTGATTGGGGAATGGGTTGATCACGTTTTTGATCA
Organism: Solanum lycopersicoides; assembly: GCA_022817965.1. Taxonomy (NCBI): domain Eukaryota; kingdom Viridiplantae; phylum Streptophyta; class Magnoliopsida; order Solanales; family Solanaceae; genus Solanum; species Solanum lycopersicoides. The sequence continues at coordinate 103,047 of JAJJBR010001496.1, read as the reverse complement.
CTTATATACACCCAAAAATAATTAAATAAACCAAGTAGGGTCAGTTTAGGACATGGGTTGAATTTCCAATTCACCCCTTTAATGAAACAGTGCGCAGGCAGTGACACAAGGCCTGCATCGACGGACACCAACAACGGGGCATTGGTCCATCGACAGACGGTCTTGTGCCTCTGTCATTTTGGTGCTGTCATGTGGCCAAGACTTTTCCAAACTAAGTGCCCATCGACGTCTCCCCATCGACGAGGCGTCAGTCTACCAATGGGGCGTCAATTGAATTCGTCGATCGACACTGCCAAGGCTGTGTCTCGACAACCCTTGTGTCCTTCTTGTGGGCCCTTTTGCGGGGCCCTTAGGAAGTCCTACTCAGGCGTTTCCAACGTGAATATGCACATTAACAAGTAAAGGACCTTACACATCAGTTTCACCCAAAACAATTACACGTAACACATCCAAACATACTAGGCCCAATCAAGACACACACATACATGTCTCAAGGACTATATTTCGAACGTCTCGGACGTTCTTGGATGTTAGACCTCCAAACTTCATGAAACTGCATATACTTCCTATAAACATAATTATAACTCATTTTAAGACTTCATAATCTCATGCAATAGAAATATAAGCACGTATAGACACATGAGACAAATAGGTTACTAGTCGTCGAACGTCTTGGTCGTCCCTTGACGTTTGACTTCCAAATCACCTCAAATTAACCAAGCATACTTTACATCACTGTATTAACATGTTAACAAGCCTATAGGCTCAAGTTAGCCTCTAGAAACCCTAAATCATTTTGGGGGTCTTAAACAAGGTTAGGGATTGCCCTAATGTGAAGGGTCAAGACAAGGGTAGTGGTCAAGCTCAAGCAAGTGGTTCAAATGTTGATGCTCCTAAGAAGAACCGGTTTTATGCTCTCCTCTCTAGAGGTGAGAAAGATACCTCTCCCGATATGGTGACCGGTATGTTGAAAGTCTTCTTTATTGATTTATATGATTTACTTGATCCCGGTGCTACCTTGTCATTTATTACTCCTCTAGTAGCTAAAAAGTTTCACATTTTGCCCGATATGTTGAATGAACCTTTCAAGGTGTCTACCTCGACAGTGGTTGCAAAAAGGGTGTTAGAAATTGTCCTATAATATTGCCCAATTGAGTTACTCATGTTGAACTAGTATAACTTGATATGTATGATTTTGATGTTATTTTGGGTATGGATTGGTTGCATGTTTGATTTGCCTCTATAGATTGTAGAACAAGGGTGGTGAAGTTTAACTTTCCAAATGATCCCGTTTTAGAGTGGAAGGGGGGAAATTCTATTCCTAGAGGTCGTATCATCTCTTGTTTAAAAGCATGCAAAATGATCTCTAAAGGGTGTCTATATTATATTGTAAGAGTCAAAGATTTAGACTCCGTAAATCCTCCCATTGAGTCGGTCCCCGTAGTGAGGGAATTTCTGGAGGTCTTTCCATTCTGGTCACTTACTTAATTTAGACCCCCCTTAATTATGTTATAACTCACGTTACATCTTTACTTTAGTGTAGTAGCTTCATTTCATCATTTATGGACGATGAGCACTTCCTTCAATGAGTTACATATGTTCATAGTTCATTCCTGTAGGGCATGTTGGGAGTTGTCCCAATGAATATCATGCCCTTGGTCATGGATTCGTTGATGTTACTTTAGAAGTGCTTAATATATTCTTGAGACTCTTACTACACAAGAATTCGCATATGATTAGTATTGGCTCAAGATTTGGGATGTTAGACTAGCAAATTCATTCTTTTTGGCATAAGCCAATTTTACGTATGTTCATATTTAAATTGCCATATGTATGAAACCTTAGCCAATATATTAATCATTTACATAACTTCCTATCCATTAGCATATATTCATTTTGACCAAATAGAGTTAGCCAATTTTATTGGAACCAGATAGCCAATTTATTCAAGATATGATTTCATAGATGTCTTTGAGACAATTCTTAGTTTATGGCTTTTAGTGTAACGTTTTAAGAACATATTGGACAGCATCATATTAAAATTTGATGTCTTAGCATCTTCATAACATCACAACAACAGCAAGTCAACACTCGACCAAAGACACATAATTCACTTAACACATCACGGACTTAACTTAGCATATTATCGATCCTTAATTATCATGATAATATTAACTTTATGCAATTACAAGTTCATAAGTTCATTCGATACTCATCATTCAAGAACAATACATGTTAAGAACAGCCAGCGATCTCTAACCTATTAAACATTGAAATTGAAAAGGATACTAGTTACAAGGAGTTCGACGAGAACGGGAACAACCCTAGTTTCAAGATCGTTGAATTCGTTGGAAAGAAAGTTCTCTTGGAGAAAGAAGTCCAGGAGAGAAACCCATAAGTTCTGTTTTTCATTCATTCGTTGCTTGTTGTTTTTGCGTCGCCTTTTCTATGAGTTTGAACGTGATTCTAAGTCTTAGGAACTGATCTTGAATCATTCAACCTAGGGTTTAATAAGTTAATTAAATAAATTAAATAACTAATTACTAAAAATCCCCTCCTAGATTGACTAGAACTAGTAAAACACAATACTTGGTCAAATCTGAAATTTTTCCTAAGAATTTCGTTTTGCCCCTTTAAATTAATTAATTAAATGGCTAATTCAATTAATTAAGGGACCTATACCCTAAATCATTGGAACCAAAATTAACCCTTTTGGACCATCCTAGGTTAAGTACTAGGATGTTTCTTGAGTTGTACTAGGTTAGTGTAAGAATTTTGGTTTGCCCCTTTAATTTAATTAATTAAATGGCTAATTTAATTAATTAGGTGACCTAGGGTAATTACTAAAGTAATATTAAGTCGTTATAACCATAAATAATCCTTTGGACCATCCTAGGTTAGGTACTAGGTTGTCTTTTTCTTGTTTTAAGCAAAATCTGGAAATTGCTTTGTGATTTCAGTTTTGCCCCTTTAAATTAATTAATTAAGTTGCTAAATTAATTAATTAAGTAGCCTAGGGTAGTTACTAAAGTATCCCTAGGTTTTTAGGGCCTTAACCAACTCTTTGGACCATGCTAGGTTAGATACTAGGTTGTCCCTTTCTTGTCTTAACCGAAATCTGGAAATTGCTTTGTGATTTCGGTTTTGTCCATTTAAATTAATTAATTAACTTGCTAAATTAATTAATTAAGTAACCTAGGGTAATTACTAAAGTATCCCAAAGTTTTTAGGACCATAACCAATATTTTGGACCATCCTAGGTTAGATACTAGGTTGTCTCTTCAACTAGTACTAGGTTAGTGTCAACCCGGTTTAGTCCTAGGTTGTCGGGTGCACTAGTGGGTCTATTTCGGTTAGTCCTAGGTTATTTAGCTAGTTAGGGCAATTAGTTAGAGTCTAGAATTGGTTAGGAAGTTAGGCCCCACATGGAGTGGTCCCTTGTGCACGTTTTCCCCCTAACTACCCTAACCGAATTCGGTTAGGGTGGTCCCCTCCTTTGGTCGCTTCTCCACATGTCTTGCACATGTGCTTGCACATGTGTTAATTGTACTTTTCTAACTAACTATTATTTATGGTTCCTTTGGGAATGTTTACTTATTGTCCCAAGGACCCTCACCGTGTTCTTGGGCACTCCTTAATTTACATGATCATGTTAAATGGTTATGTACTTAGGTTACTAGGCTTGACACTTGGATGCCTAGTACCTAATGTATTGCAACAGATGAATTTCATGAATTTTAGCTTCGGGTCTTCATTGCAGGTATAATTTCTAACAAGCTTGGATTATATCTTAAATACTTGAGTATACATATATAGAAATTGGGTAACACCTCTTAGCCAATTTTCTATACTATGCCCAATATTTCTCAATATTGGGCATTTGGGATGCCTATTTCTTGATGAGAGTGTATATTGGGCCATGTATGAAGAATATAGTTATTTTAACTACTTGCGTATACATAGAAATTGGCTAACACCCCTTTCCCAATATTCTATGATATGCCCAATATTTCTCAATATTGGGCATTGGGATGCCTATTACTTAATGAATTGAGTTGAGGATCAATATTACTATTTATTTATTTGTGTATACATAGAAATTGGCTAGCACTCCTTAGCCAATATTCTATGATATGCCCAATATTTCTCAATATTGGGCATTGGGATGTCTATGTACCCCAATACACATTCTAAAGGACTTACTAGGCTCTTCACTAGACATATTCGTTTTTCCGGCACGTTACATTATCTCCACTTAGGAACATTCGTCCCTGAATGACACTTACACATCATTTAAACAAAGAGGGTGATTTTTGAAAGTTACTTTATCATGCTTAAACATTTATCTTTTGTGAATGTCTGATTCACACTTATTTGGATGATGCATATCATTCAAGCTTATCTGAATCTTCATATTTGATATTGAGGAACTTCCTTCTCAATCACACTTAACTTAATTCACATCACCAATCATGCAACACAGGAAACATGTCTATGCTACACAAAAACAGCACATGAAATGCAAACATAACTTAGTTTGAACTCACATAGTGCTATTATAAGACATACGACTAGTGACCTATCACACCAAATTGACTAAAGAACTTAAACTTAGAGTTTTCTTTAACATAAACCAGACTTAGGAAGAGTATATCTATCCTCAAGAAATGAACAAGTGAGGGTAACGGGATCTCATATCGGCCTCGGCCTCCCATCTTGCCCCCTCAATAAGGTGGTTCCTCCATAACACCTTCACGGTGAGAACCTCCTTGTTCTTCAGTCACTTCACTTGATGATCTAAAATTGCAACGGGAACCTCTTCATAAGGAAAGATTCCCATTGACTCCTAATCCCTCGACGGGTAGGATGGACGTTGGATCGCCTAGACACTTCTCAAGCATCGAAACGTGAAACACTGGATGAACATAAGCCAAGTCATTTGGTAATTTTACCTACTTGTTGTAAGATATGATAATGACCTATATACCTCAGACTCAACTTCCTTTTCTTACCAAACCCCATATTTACTACGGACACAGAGTCTATGGAAGGAACTTCTTGTTCTAAGTCTTTGACTCTTACAAAGTGGCATAAGTATCCCTTAGACATCATCTTATTAGGTTTAAGATTAGAAATTATTTGGCATGTTGGATTTGAACCACGCCCTTCTCATTTTAACCCAACTTATTTGGAAATTGAAGCCTTGCTACCCTGTTTCTATAGTCTATTATAGCAAAACACTTATGAAGCAAATCCATGTCTAAGCCATATTCTTGAGTTGGTATGCAGCCAACTTATCCTTATCCTCCTCATATATACTCATAGCAGGCTTTTAGACATTACCATGCATTCACCTCCATGCGAACAGCCACACTCACCGCACGACTTTCGTCCATGTTGGGCATTTCCATTATGGCCCATCTTGGGAAGGCCAGATCTTGAGTCTGGCGCCTTAGACCACTTGGCCATCCTAATCATTGTGTGTATTCTTCTATGCATTCACACAAGAAGGAAGTTAGATACTTATAATGACACAAAGTGTCAAAGCTCTAGATAGCACGATAAAGAGTAGAAGAAGGGAGAATTTCTTATCATCGCGTAGTCTCTAAGTCTTGATTGTGGCGCACTTCACAACCATAAGTCAGAAACTACGTAACGTGGTTGTGTTGAGCTTTAGTTCCTAGGTAATTTAACCTCATGCTCTGATACCAAGTTTGTAAAGATCCAGATTCTTGAATCCGAATCTCCACCGGCGTCGTTAACCTCTCAAAGGTCGCAGACAAGCCTCATCTTGCATTCATCACATTCATCTAAATAATTTGCGGAAAATTTAAAACTTTTTAAACGTATGAAGTTTACTTAGACTTCATATAGTTATTACGTATTAAACATTATATACTAAACTCAACGTAAGAGAACAACCATCTATCATAAAGAGTCAATTTGAAACTGAAGATGAATATATCGTAAATAGTTTGTCAAACACGACCTTATTACAGATCTTCTAAATGTAAGTACAAAAAAATGCTAGGGAAAACATCCACTATCTATGTCTATGAATAAGGCTAGACTAAAATTATAGCATCCTCGAAATCAAGAGGACCCACCAAATGATTTGGAGAAACGCTGAAGTCAAAACTACTGCAAGTGTCATCAATCTGTCCTCTGACCTGCACCTATAAAAATAGTAAATTGTAGGGGGTTAGTACACCACTTGTACTAAGTATGGGTGTATGCACACATACACATAAAGCTATGCATGATCAATGAAAGCTCTTCCTAAGCAACATATCATTTCTGGAAAGTCTAGTCATTAGATTTTCCTAAATTCGTTAGTTGTGAATTGTGGTATGACTATGATGTATTTAATGCATTCAAAGCACACAACTCATTTTCTATATGATTACAAAACATTAGTATCATTAACATAATTTTAGAACAACTCGAGCGAAGATTGGAAATTTTGATCCTCCAAACCCGAGAGCTCTTTAGTTTATTTTTCAGTCTTTTTCTTCTTCTTGTTGTGTAGTTCAGTAATTCCTTTGGTCTTATGTTTTACATACAAGTGCAATGATTCATTGTAGTACCATACCACAATGAATCGATGTATGTAATTCAAGGACTAATGAATGATTTCCCTACCTTATAGTGAGTCATTCTTTACACTATATATTCATTACATTTCATAAGCCATTCTCTATTGATCATGCCATTGATTTCATTACTTACATGTTAGGGAAGTTATGGGGTATTTAGTTAACGTTATGTTTCTACTTCCCTTTATTAACATCATATAAGCAGTCATTATAAGCCATGGCTCTTCCTAATCAACATGCTTTCATAGGAGGTCAAATCTCTGGACTTGCCTAATTCGTAATAGGAAGGTCATACCATGAATATGTCAGACATCATACACACATAGGTTCACATAACATACATTTCATGTTTCATATATTATACATTTCATATCCACATACCTTGGAATCGTGGATGTAGCATTAAGACATCTCAAGTGAGGGCCCAACACATGGGACCTCAACCCGAGGGCCTTCTTTAGCAAACACAGAGTCTGCTTCATTCGTACATTCGTACTTCACATTATTCATTTCATTCATTTGTAGGCTGATGTAAACACCAGCTATACCTAGGATGAAGTTTAAGACTCTCATCGGGATCATGAAGTGCAATGACCAAGAATGACCTAATGTCATTACTTGAATCTGGTTTCACCTTCTGATTTTCTTGCACAAACACCTTCGGTATCGTTCATTTCATTATATTTCATACTTTGAGGAACTTTAACCTTAACCGACTAGATCATGTGAGCATCACGAAATGTGGTGTCTCCCCCACACCGAAAAGAGGTGGAGTCACTGGCCAAAGTGAAACCAAAACATGCTAGCTTATTGGGTTCGAGCCAAGTTAGTTCCCTATGGTGGCAACATAGCTCAAAGACTAGGAGATTTAGGGAGACCCATACCCACCTTGGTGGACAGTCTCATCTCATGAGAATTACGTGAACCTCCGCCCTTCCCGAAAGAAGGCATCACCACTCATAACTAGCCTATCGGTGCTGAGTTTAAAGTTCCTATTTACATTCAACTCATAGATCATTGAAGCTTGATTCTAGAATGTGGTAGTCATAGCTCATTAGATGATTTCTCATCTCTTCTTTACGTATTAAGTGTGAATTGTCCTTACACTTACATCCTTACTTTACATTGATGAATGTCAATTGGCCTTACATATCATCCTTAGGTATTAATGAGACTAGTGTCACACATTCTAACACCTTCATTCGTGAGTAATCTTTTAACATAGTAGCTTAGGTGTAAGTAAGACTTGTCTCACTTCTTTTAACACCCCATTCTGGTCACTTACTTAATTTAGACCCCCCTTAATTATGTTATAACTCACGTTACATCTTTACTTTAGTGTAGTAGCTTCATTTCATTGTTTATAGACGATGAGCACTTCCTTCAATGAGTTACATATGTTCATAGTTCATTCTTGTAGGGCATGTTGGGAGTTGTCCCAATGAATATCATGTCATTGGTTATTGATTCATTGATGTTACTTTAGAAGTGCTTAATATATACTTGATACTCTTACTACACAAGAATTGGCATATGATTAGTATTGGCTCAAGATTTAGGATGTTAGACTAGCAAATTCATTCTTTTTGGCATAAGCCAATTTTACGTATGTTCATATTTAAATTTTCATATGTATGAACCCTTAGACAATATTTTAATCATTTACATAAGTTTCTAGCCATTAGCATATATTCATTTTGACCAAATAGAGTTAGCCAATTTTATTGGAACGAGATAGCAAATTTATTCAAGATATGATTTCATAGATGTCTTTGAGCCAATTCTTAGTTTATGGCTTTTAGTGTAACGTTTTAAGAACATATTGACAGCATCATATTAACATTTGATGGCTTTAGCATCTTTATAACATCACAACAACAGCAAGTCAACATTAGGCCAAAGACCCATAATTCACTTAACACATTACGGACTTAACTTAGCATATTATTGATCCTTAATTATCATGATAAGATTAACTTTACGCAATTACAAGTTCATAAGTTCATTCGATACTCATCATTCAAGAACAATACATGTTAAGAACAGCCAGCACCACATACCAACAACATGATCTCTAACCTATTCAACATTGAAATCGAAAAGGATATTAGGGACAAGGAGTTCGACGAGAACGGGAACAACCCTAGTTTCAAGATCGTTGAATTCGTTGGAAAGAAAGTTCTCTTGGAGAAAGGAGTCCAGGAGAGAAACCCATACCTTATGTAGAATTTAATATACGAAGACCACCTTGTACGAAACCTTGAAGAAAGCTTTGAAATCGCCTAAGAGAATCAATGGAATTTTCTGTTTTTCTTTTGTTCGTTGCTTGCTATTTTTTCGTCGCCTTTTCTATGAGTTTTAACGTGATTCTAAGTGTTAGGAACTGATATTGACTCATTCAAATTAGTGTTTAATAAGTTAATTAAATAAATTAATTAACTAATTACTAAAAAACCCTCCTAGATTGACTAGAACTAGGAAAACACAATACTTGGTCAAATCTGAAATTTTTCCTAAGAATTCCGTTTTTCCCCATTAAATTAATTAATTAAATGTCTAATTTAATTAATGAAGGGACCTATGGTAATTACTAAAGTGCCCCTAAATCATTGAAACCAAAATTAACCCTTTTGGAGCATCCTAGGTTAAGTACTAGGATGTTTCTTGAGTTGTACTAGGTTAGTGTAAGAATTTCGATTTGACCCCTTTAATTTAATTAACTAAATGGCTAATTTAATTAATTAAGTGACATAGGGTAATTACTAAAATACTCTTAAGTAGTTATAACCATAACTAATCCTTTGGACCATCCTAGGTTAGGTACTAGGTTGTCTTTTTCTTGTTTTAACCAAAATCTGGAAATTGCATTGTGATTTCGGTTTTGCCCCTTTAAAATAATAATTAAGTTTCTAAATTAATTAATTAATTAGACTAGGGTAATTACTAAAGTATCCCTAGGTTTTTAGGACCTTAACCAACTCTTTGGACCATCCTAGGTTAGGTACTAGGTTGTACCTTTCTTGTCTTAACCGAAATCTGGAAATTGCTTTGTGATTTCGATTTTGTCCATTTAAATTAATTAATTAAGTTTCTAAATTAATTAATTAAGTAACCTAGTGTAATTACTAAAGTATCCCTAAGTTGTTAGGACCATAACCAACCTTTTAGACCATCCTAGGTTAGCTACTAGGTTGTCTGTTCAACTAGTACTAGCTTAGTGTCAACCCGGTTTAGTCCTAGGTTGTCGGGTGCACTAGTGGGTCCATTTCGGTTAGTCCTAGGTTATTTAGCTAGTTAGGGCAATTAGTTAGAGTGTATAATTGGTTAGGAAGTTAGGCCCCACATGGAGTGGTCCCTTGTGCACGTTTTCCCCTAACTACCCTAACCAAATTCGGTTAGGGTGGTCCCCTCCTTTGGCCGCTTTTCCACATGTCTTCCACATGTGCTTGCACATGTGTTGGTTGTACTTTCCTAACTAACTATTATTTATGGTTCCTTTGGTAATATTTACTTATTGTCCCAAGGACCCTCACCATGTCCTTGGGCACTACTTAATTTACATGATCATTTTAAATGGTTATGTACTTAGGGTACTAGGCTTGACACTTGGATGCCTAGTACCTAATGTATTGCAACTGATGAATTTCATGAATTTTAGCTTTGGGTATTCATTGCAGGTACATTTTCTAAACAAGCTTGAATTATATCTTAAATACTTGAGTATACATATATAGAAATTGGCTAACACCTGTTAGGCAATTTTCTATACTATGCCCAATATTTCTCAATATTGGGCATTTGGGTTGCCTATTTCTTGATGAGAGAATATATTGGGACATATATGAAGAATATAATTATTTTAACTACTTGCGTATATATAGAAATTGGCTAACACTCCTTAGCCAATATTCTATGATATGCCCAATATTTCTTAATATTGGGCATTGGGATGCCTATTACTTAATGAATTGAGTTGAGGATCAATATTACTTTTATTTACTTGTGTATACATAGAAATTGGCTAACACCCCTTAGCCAATATTCTATGATATGCCCAATATTTCTCAATATTGGGCATTGGGATGCCTATGTACCCCAATACGCATTCTAACGGACTTACTGGGCTCTTCACTAGACATATTCATTTTTTCGGAATGTTACATACTTCATAACATCATATAAGTCACATTCATAACATGCCCATACATTCATTTTCATGTACTTAGAAACCAAACCTAGGAAATATCCTATCAACGTACACATGTGCAATGCATAGACAAGGTACCATACCTTTGACCATACTAGTACACCTATCAAGTCATCCTAGTTAAGGAATACATAACATACTTCACATACATATACTTACATGCATACTAGTACACCTATCAAGTCATTCATATTTTTTAAATCATCTTGAAGGAACCCTTTAGGGAAAGAGATCCCAAAGGTGAAAGGAATCCCATACCTTGTTGATTGATGAAGTTTGATGGATAATATTGACTCTTAGCAGCCCTAGAACCCTCCTTAACCTTGTCTTCTATGGTGTACTTCTATTTTGGAGAGCGAAAGAAGAGAGAATAAAGAGCAATTGTGTTTTGTGAATTATGAGGGCTTAAGTTAGTTTCATTAGGTTAGGGTCTTTATATAGGTCATTAAACAACTTAATTATACCTCCCTTAACCCTTAACTAATTAACTAACAACCTAATTAATTAATTTGTCTAACTTAATAACGTGCAGAAAATCACCCTTCACAGACGAAGCCTCAAGAGACGGACCGTCTATCAAATGACGGCCAAGGGACCAACCGTCCTGTTGGTCCGTCGTTTTGGTCAGAGACTGTCCAAAACAGTCCCTTCTAAAATTTGGATAAGTCACCATCGACGCCCCGTCGATTGGATCACGAGTCGTCGCCTCCAACCTTTGTTGGACACTACCTTTTGGTAGCTTTTGTCAAATTGCAAAGGTCCTCCTCAAGGGCCCTTGGTTGGTCCTTGGGGAGTCGTACTCAAACGTTTCGACTATAAACTAACTATAATAAGTGTTAGACACCTTTCCACCAAATTTTATCATTTTCCAACTCCTAAAACTTAGTCAAATAGGCTAAAGCAAACTAGCACCTCTTTGAACTAGTTTCCGGACGTCATGTACGTTCTTTGACGTTTTGATTCTAAAATTTTCTGAATGTCTTATATTCATCATAATTGACCTTAAAATATTGTCATAGACTTTAGACACTCATGTTAGGCTCTAGAACATGTCTTAGACTTTCGGAGTGTTACACCTTTCTTCTAAGGTGTACTTTCAAGTCGTTACACAACGTGTAGGTAGTGGATGGGACACTATCTACACATGGAACGAGTAGGACTTTAAGAATCTAGGATGAGTTCCCTAGGTGTTCCAAGACCATTATGTGAAGTCCCCTAATTGTTTAAGTTTTCTCTTAAATGGCTTAAATGAATAGTGTTGAGTTAGTCAAAGCATGTTGAATAGAAATGTTCTTATCTAGGGAGGCTTTTAGGAACACTTAGGTGTGCTTGAAGAGGGTGTATGGGCGGTCTCTTCATGTCTTATTTAGGTGGGTCTTAGAGTAGGCTTAGGTAGAGGGTATAAATGATGAAAAAGCTTACTTGTTGAATATGGAATTAAGTATTATATGTTGATATAACTTGAAAATGACTTTATATGTGAATGTGGACTTGTGTTATGTCTCTTAAACTCTTATGTTGAAGGTTTTTATCAAAATGTCATGAAAGCATGTTTTTAAACTAAATGTCCCTTTTAGCATGGTTCTTGCATGGTCTCCATACTTAGTGTATTCATTTTGCTAACCCCTTTCTTTACCTTTTTGACTAAAGTGTAGGGAATGGAGATGTGGTTTGATATGGAGGTTGATTAGGTTTCTGAGTGGTTGAAGATGAATACTTGGTGAGTCCTCGTAGATTCGAGGACAAGACCCACATGTTCTTTTTATGTATTTCAGTCTTTATTTAAAGTTTGAGAAAATGGTCAAATGCCCCCTCAACGTATACCCCGATTTCCAATACACACTTAAACTTCACGGGTGTCCTATCACCCCCCTGAGCTGTTCAAAAATGAAATAATTATACCCTTAAAAAACCATAACCATATCTATGGTGACATGTGATTTTCACGCATTTGACACGTGGAAAAGTCATCAAATATATTTTTTTTTCATTTTTTATATTCCTTTACTCTTCTTTTTTTTTATTTTCACCCATCCCTTCCATCACCAAATCACTTTCACCATTTTCAACATTACTAAAACACCATAAGTTCATCAAAATTGGGTCTTTGAAGAAGATAGGTGAATAATGAACTGAGTCTTTGAAGAAGATAGGTGAATGATGATATCGGAATATTTGAACATTGCTTTGAAAATCTAAAAACCAAATTAAAAAAGTGAAGGAATAGGGGAGAGAGGACGAACAGGGCCGATTATTATTGCCATTAATGGAGGTCACCGAAGCTCTTGAGGAAGATAAGGAGTCTTCGATGTCTTCCATATCATCATCGATAATTTCGAAGAGGAAAAGACCAATTCACCGACGATTGATGATTTAATGAGATTGATAGCGACAATTTCATATGTGTAATTGATTAACTGAGATTTGAGATTGATAATTAAAAGATCTATTAGGGGGGGGGATGAATTTGAATTAAACCCAGATCCCCTAGTTGATAGTTCTTAAAAGGCAAGAAAGAAGAAAAATGGTGTTCCCCATTCTGCAATTTCTAGTGTTGCCTCCCAAATGAGGTGAAGATACGAACATAAATCGGTCAATAAATTTGAGAGGAGTGTTTCAAGAATCCTTGAACTCCATAGAGATTAAGCACTTGATTTTTCTTAAATCAGATCTTAAGTATTTTGAGGTCATATGAATACGTAAATTTATCTACAATTGATTTAGGTTGATTGATTTTGCAAGAGCTTTACATGAGTTTAAACATTTGTTTGAAATCAAATGACAAATTCATTGGAGATGCTGCTGACAATAATGGATTAGAGATGGTGAAAGATGAAGATATTTGATTTATATTGATATGGAGAAGAAAGAAAACAAATAAGAACAACAAATAATTTAAAATAAATATAGTTACTAAAAAGAGATATTTAAAACAAAATTGTAATATTGTTTTGGCTGCTCACTCTCTCAAAGAGAGTGAGATACACTCACTTTGCCAGCTAAGCGTTCAGAGAGGTAATAATTTCTGTTTTATAAAATTCAGGGGGTGATAGGACCCCCGTAAAGTATGAGTGTATAGTTGGGAATCCGGCTATAGATTGGGGGGGCTTTTGGCCATTTTCTCTTTAAAGTGTTGTATAGGCTTAGTCACAATGTTATACTCAAAAGTATTAGATGGTTTATGAGACATATGTTGTAAAGTAAAATGTTTTAAAAGTCTTCAGCTTTCATATTAATGAAAGTATTCTTCGTATGTGAAAAATATTTTAAATTCTTGCTTATTTTCACGTTTCGTATGTAATGAAATATACATGTGGCTTCTATGAGACCTCTGAGAGATCGAATACGCCGGTAACGTCTACGGGATACTCTCGGGTCGTTACAATATCAATACTATAAAGAAAAATATGAACAATTCCAAAAAATGATCAACCAACAGTTCAATAGCCCATAACAATCTAAACATGAATATAACATAATTAGGTCATAATCAACATACCCACTTTAGAGAAAAAAAATAGGAATTCAAGTAATACATGGGTTCATGGAGTTTTTTTTTATCATAAAACCATCAATTAACATTGAATAATTCACAAATCATCAATTTAAGCCTTTTAATGCAAGAACCCATGCTTAGAATTTGAAATCGGGTTTTAGGGTTTTTAAGATCTTTTGAAAAGCCTTTTAATTGGCTCCTTGAATGATAGAAGAATCAAGGATGAAATCACCATACCTTATTGAAGGCCTATCCACAAAAATTGGGTTGAAAACTTAGAGAATTGACCTTCTTCCTTGGAGTTTCAAATCTCTTCAATGGAGGTTTTGGAGAGAGAGAACTTTGGAGGTTTTTGATTTGGGTTTTTTGAAATAATGAGTTAGATGAAGGTTTTAAGACTTAAAATGAGGAAATGATCAAAATGGTCCTTGAAGTATTGGGGTTGCTTTCTTTTGTTCCTTAATATATTCTAGGTGATTGAAATAGTCCTTCATATATGACAAAATGTGTTCAATTTAGTCTCTTATCCTAAACTTAACAATTTATCCCCAAAAATTGTTAAATATAATTGTGGGGCCTACATAATAACTTATAAAATCCACCATTTTTAACATCTTTATTATCTCAAAGAAAGAGTTTCTTGAATTCTAAAACACCATTTTTTTAACATCTAACCACACAATCACTAAATAATTATTGTAAGTATGTTAAAATGTGATAAGATAATAAATTACCCAAAAGAACACCATCAATTGAGACACGAAATTGAAAGACTTGCAGCTCCTATGTAGAATTTCCAATCGAAAACATGATCTGCATACGACATACGGGTACTTAAAAGAGATGTGCTAGTAATAATTACTCCTTGCATTACATTTGCCATTTAACCTTTTTACAAAAATTATTTTGTAATTGTATTATCAGATGCTAGAGAAAATGATATTTTAGAGTTCATGGAACTCTTTTTCGAGCTATTAAAGATGGTAAAAATGGTGGATTTTATAAAGTTATGTGGCCCCCACAGTTATATTTAACAATTTTTGGGGATAAATTTTTGAATTTAGGGTAAAAGACTAAATTGAACACATTTTGTCATAGATGAAGGACTATTTCAATCACCTAAAATATATTAAGGACCAAAATAAAGCTACCCCAATACATCAAGGACCATTTTGATTTTTTTTCTCGACTTAAAACTATATATATTAATGATATAAACCTTTTAAAACTAACCCTACTTAATAAAATCTAAAAAAAGAATTATTTTGAATTACCAAATTGGGGCAGCCGTCCAGGGACCACGCCAAACTTGATGGCTCGTGAAGGACTTCACGGCCAAGTTGACGGCTCTTGGTCCTTGGGGCAGTAGACAACTTGGCCTTGCCAATAATCCACATGGCTAAGGGCATTTGCACGACCATGTTCACGGGTCGTGGTAAAGACCACCGGTCGTGAAGTGGCTCGTGGATGTTGAAGTAGTGACTTGGCCAAAGTGCCTTTCTCACATTCCACCAAGGAAACTTCACGACCTCCTTCACGATCCGTGGTCAAGACCACTGACCATGAAGTGGCTCGTGGATCCTTGAGAAGTGTTGAGCTAAGGTTGGAAGCCTTGACCTTTCGCTAAGGCCCTTCTTTCATTGGCTTGACTCACTAAACTCATTCAAACAAGACTCTTACTATGGCACGCCACATAAGCATACTAGACTAGTTAATGAACGTCATGGTTTTCACGACCACGGAGCACCCCCTAGAAGTAACCGCCGTCGTCGACCTCTCACATGTCTTGGACAAGCCTCTTTGCATTTATTCATCGCATTGTCATAAAACTTAGCGGAAAATTTAAAACTTTTCATGGCATAACATAATGCTAAAACATCACTTTATATATAAAGTCATAAGTACATAGTTTAGACACTAAGTCTCGTCTTGTCATCTTAGACTAAACATCAATAGAATAGAATAGAGACACAACCCTTAACAACATAAAAGAAGAATCTATACATTTACATGAACTTAAACAACATCTTGAGATGAAGGTCCTTGAATCATAAGGAAACACTTGAACTTGAGAATAGTTACCCAAGCCCTTCATTATAGGAAAGATCCTCTAGCCATCACCACCTACATTTTGTGTAAAAAGATGAAGAAGAATTGTATTAGTACAATAATGCACTAAGTATGATAACCATGCAAAAACAGGAGTTAAAGAGGACATTTAGTTACAAAACATGCATCATGTCTTTATAAAGAAACTTCATGAACATTGATACAATAAGCCCAATATAGTTCACATACAATATATAGACATGGACACTATTCACAAGCTAACATAAAACCATATATCACCTTTAAGGCATACCCAACATCTTCATAGCATTGCCTTTATTTTACCTTACTTCTTCACCCAAAGAAACCCTTCGATAATACTTAGTGCAATGCATGAATAGTGTCCCATTCCACCATCCACACAAAAGTATCATCTTAAGGTCACCAAGGTGAACATTCATACAACCTTCATCATTTTAAGCATATACATTCACAAAGACATAACATATCATAAAACACATACTTCACATAAGAACCACCATCTAAGATAACCCCAAGTCACACTTGTGCAATGTACAAGTAGCATCCGATAATACTACTTCCACCAAGTGTTCCTATGAAGTTACCCTAGACTTAGGCACGTTACATTCAACAAGGTACAATACATGCATTTAACTTAGACACAAGACCCACATACTTCATAGACCATAAAATAATAACTCATTTACTTATCACATCATAATCATAACCCATTAGTCTTTCTGTACATCTCAAGACAACATGCAAGTAAATACTACCAATATCATCATAATGAAGCAATAGACAACATTCCATATCTATAGAGTTATTTTCATCAACATAACAACTATAGCCAAAAACATACACCTTAAGTAAGACCTTCATCATGTAGACAATAAGACCAATACTATCCATATCATTACAACAAGTATGTTAACATCATCATGTGAGCATAAGATAGATATAGATATACACAAACATATAGAACTCCTTCATAGAATTCCCTTCAAGAACTACTTAGGCAATGTATAGGTAAATTCCATCCCTCACCTACATTAAAAAACATCCCTTTGGTAGTCCTAGTTGGGTTTCATCATCTTACTTCCAGTTTTCATTTTACATTCGAGAAACTTCAGTGTCATCCCCTCACATCGAAGTAGGGCATCCTACTTGCCAAGGTAAGGCATATACAACATAATAGCATTTAGGTGGATCCACTTGCTAGGTTCCTATGGGGGCACAAAGTTAAGGAACTAGGAGGTTGTTATAGAAACCCTCTTTATGCTAAATAGCATTGTAGTTTCCACCTCATGAGAACATCGGGTGAACCTCCCTTCCTTTTTGAAGGAACACCTCTCATTCTGAAGTTCACTCGGTGCTATGCTAACTTTCCCTTTTTGAAAAACCTTTAAGTTTTTATATAACATTACATTATAAGATAGACTCCTTATATAACATGTACATAACTCATAGGTTATATGATGACATTTCCTTTTATCATAACCCATCATCATGTCAGAATGTCCTCTCACATAATCATAACATCCATAACATAGTCTACTATAGAGTACAATTGAGGAAACCTTTCACGAGACTATAATTTACTAGAGTATGATTAAGGCCTATATGGTGTATTGACTATTTATTGGCTAAGTCCAAATTCGTACTCTTTAGATGGTTTGTATATGTGACAACTTTTAGAATATCGTACGTATGATTTAATGATTGTTAAGTATGAAGTCTAAGTATACTTCACCTAATATTAAAAGTTCTAAATTTTCCACAATTTTAACTAATGACATGTTATGACGAATGATAAGGGCTTGTCTCAGTCCTCTAAGAGGACGCCGACACCGGTCGCATCTTGGGTGTACTCTCCGGGTGTGACAATGAAGTTACCCTAGACTTATACACATCACATTCAATAAGGTACAATACATGCATTTAACCTTAGACATAAGAACCACATACTTTGGACCATCATATAGAAACTCATTCACTTATCACGTCTTAATCATAACCCATTTAGTCTTTATGCACATCTCAAGACAAAATGCAATTCAATACTACTGATATCGTCATAATGAAGTAATAGACAACATTGCATATAGAGAGAGTTCATTTCATCAACATAACAAGTATAGCTAATAACTTGCACCTCAAGTAAGACCTTCATCACGTAGACAATAAGACAAATACTATGCATATCATTACAACAAGTATGTTAACATCATCATATCATACATAAGATAGATATACATATACATATACATATAGACTCCTTCCTAGAATTCCCTTCAAGAGATACTTGTGCAATGTATAGGTAAAGTCTCATTCCCTCGCCTACACTAAGCAATATCCCATAGGTAGTCCTAGTTAGGGTTCATCATCTTACTTTCATTATTCATTTTAGAATCGGGAAACTTCACCTTAACCGACATTAGACCATGTGAACTAAACATGGAATCCGGTGTCATCCCCTCACACCGAAAGGAGGGCATTTACTTGCCAAGGTAGGACATATGCATCGTAATAGTATCTTGGTGGATCCACCTGCTAGGTTTCTATAGGGGAACATAGTGAAGGAACTAGGAGGTTGTTACTAGAAACCCTCTTTATGCGAAATAGAATTGTAGTTTCCACATCATGAGACCGTCGGGTGAACCTTCCTTCCTTTGTGAAGGAACACCTCTCATTATAAAGTTCACTCGGTATTAAGCTAACTTTCCCTTTTTGAAAATCCTTTAAGTCTTTATTAAACATTACAGTATAAGATAGGATTTAGGGGATTAACTCCTTATATAATATGTACCTAGCTCATAGTTATATGATGAGAATGTCCTTTCATCAAATCTCATTATCATGTGACAAATCCATTTCTCATAATCATAACATCCATAACATAGTCTAGTATAGTGTACAATTAAGGAAACCTTTCAAGAGACTCTTATTTACTAGATTATTATTAACATGATTCATTCATACATTCATTTGTGTGTATATGTACATATATGAGGAAACCTTTCACATAAACACATTTAGACAACACATGATCATACTTCATTATTCATATACTTTACATGCACAATAATAGATAAAGGTGCATATGACGATCATCCTTTCAATTGACACCATGAATATATTATACTTATAGTTATGCATGAGAAGTGTGTGTACATATTGGTCATCATGATTACCAAAGAGCAACAACATTGATCTTGAGCTAACCACCCTTAAATGATCACAACACTTATACCATATCCCTAAAGTCATGAACAACTCACATTCATAGCATTTAGGGACTATAGACCACGCACCCACATTACATCATAGAAAACAAGAACATATTCAACATTTGAATAAACATTCCTAAAATGAATAAGATCACACATTTATATAGGGTTACATAGGTAGGGGTCATTCTGCAATAGTATTCATCACAATCAAACATGTAGACTATACCTTACCCTAACATCATCATTCACATTATCAATATACCTAGATCATGATACTAGAATTGAAGACTACACACATAAACTTCTTAGTCTTGATAATCATCACATCAATTCACTTTACATATATTGACCTCAAGGGCATGTTAACAACATGTATAGATAGACAAGAATGTAAAAACCGCCACCATAAGTGGACCATACCATACAACATCAATTCCAAGACTATAAACTAGAAATTAGGTCAACTTACCAATTCTTCATGCCATGATCATCATAGATCAATACTCAATAATTCATAATCAATTGATATAGAGAGTAATAGCATTAAACAATAAATTACAATCTAATCACAATTCGATTAACATCTAACCAAGATCACAAGACCCACATTATAGGGTAAATTGAGAGATTAAGGAGATCATGGGTTCTTAAAGGTATTGCATTGAAAATCACCATAAAAAGAGTAATTAAACATTTATTCATCATAAAAATGACTTAGCAAATCGTTTGACAATGAACCCATGGCTAGATTGAAAGATAGGAATTTTGACCTTAAAATCACATTGGAAAACCTTTTATTCAACTTCTTAGATGAAAGGTTAACTAAGGATCAAGGGTTACCATACCTTAATATAAGAAACACCCATGAATTTGGAGAAGAAAGCACTTGAAAATTTATCTTATAGCTTGAGCTTGAGTTTGGCCTCGAATGGAGGTTTGAGAGAATATTTGAAGAAAAGAAGGTTTTTAAATTTTTCATTCCTCATTGGGTAGTGGTGTTTAAAACTCGTTTATAACTTACTCCCAAAGTTCCCAAAACACCCCATACTTATTTGGACTTTTAGACATGTCACACTTAACTTTTAGACGATGCAAACGAATCTGGGACATGGCTGCGCGTCGCAGAGGCAGCTCCCAATTTTGCTTCTCGAATTATTTAAGGCAGTGAGCCTCGTGACAGTCGTGAAACGCGGAGGCAATTTGAGTGCAAGGTGATCGACGCGTACTGGACTCCACATCTTGATTCTGCACGCTGAGTTGGCAGCTTTCTAGTGCAACACTTGGGTCCTCCTCAAGGACCCTTAGGGTGGTCCTCGGGGAGTCGTACCCAAACGTTTTGATACTAAATATTTTTATTAAGACACTAGGGTCACCTCTACTTTTTTTAGATTACAAACAATACATAAAAACAATGCAAACATACAAGGACATACTAGCACACATACAACTAGTTTACGAACGTCTTGGTCGTCCTTTGATGTTTGACCTCAAACCTCATAACACCTACCAGTAAAAGATGTGACACACCTTAAAAACAGGTTATAAACTCTTAAGTCACATGCAAGGCTCTAGATTATCCTAGTTCATTTTGAGGGTCCTAACAATATCCTCCACTTGGGAACGTTCGTCCTCAAATGACACTTAACTTTCAATCATTTTCAAGGACTCAATGACCCATATAGTAGCTCACAACATTCAACATAGCATCATATAATAGTAAATGCACCAAAATTACAAGGAGCACAAACTTTTTACCATTATGCACTCAATGCAATAGAAGCAAGAAGAAGCTTCATTCACTTTATCACTCCTAATTCATCAAACACATAGGTCTTTATCATGTTCATTAGAGGAACTTCCTTCTCCTAATCATGACATGACCTTGAATATTCATTTCACCAAAAGGCTCTATATGCAATAACTTTTATATCACACATAGGCATGTTCATCATTATCACTCAAGAGGTAAATAAGTAACTCTTACTAAATGCACATAGATCATGAGTAATGTAGATAAACAAAATCTTTATCATTTAGACATAACACCATCAAGGACGTACATATCATTACCATGTTTAGTTACGCTCAATGAGTAATTTATCTACTCCTAAACAAAGTATTCTCATACTCCCTTCCTCATGAAGTCAAAATGGTAGGTCACACCATGCACATCACAGCGATAGGAAGTTACTTCACAAAGTTTCACTTTCTAGCATAACACTAGTTTTCATAAACATGCATCATTTAGGAAGATTGTTACAATTCATAGTAACACATAAATAATATTGTCTTGTCACATCATTACTTCTCAAGAGTGAGACTACATTAACACTTCCCAAATTACAAAATCATGCATTTTTAAAGGGACTCATCCTTTCTTATGTAAAGAAAACTCAACACCTCTTTATGGGGCCAAGATACCCTCACATCAAAAGTGTTATAAAGTATGTCCATTAAATAATCTCATGAAGTCAAATTCTCATTTATCATATTAAGATGCACAACAACATGAGAAACATATAATTTATAAAATCCCTTTTTCATGCAATATAAATTCTTCAAAACATGCATAACATACTGTCATTTAAGACATGCATAATATATGGAGAACATGCAACATATACTCATATGCAAGACTCTATAACATGGAAAAGATACTAGGAACTCTTTGCCTTCAAGCTTGAGCAATAATAGAAGGAAAAGATAGGGATATCAATAACCTTACTAGTCAAATCATCATCCCCCACTTAGGGTAAACACATCAAATAGAAACTCATCTCATACAAGAGAACTTTAGCTTACCAACCACTCTAGTCAAGCACAACATCCCCTCTCTTGGAATCAAGCTCATCACCTCATTCCATTCTAAACAAGGAACCATTTCTCACTAACTCTACACACACACTGCACTATGTGAGGATTTCAAGAGATTACAATTGAGTATCTAAATCATGCACTTAATATCCATCACTCAAAGTAATTCTTAATATAGAGAAGTTCAAGGAAACTTCAAAGTAGGAATACTAATGGCATTCGAAACCATACCATCTAGGCACATTATCCCTCAATTAGGGTGAACCTAATCAAATCTTCATCACATGATTCCCTTAAACACCAAGGTTGAAGCAAGTAAAGACTAAACCTCCATACTCCTCACATAATGCGAATTTTCACCATTGAGAATTTCACTCCTACTCTCATAAAAATCTTACCATTTCAATCATCAATAGGTACTACTCAAGCACCACTACTCCTCCAAATCCAACACCTAAATGAAACTCATAAAAATCAAGTTAGGTCACACTACCCAACCATATGAGGCCTTAACTACTCCATAAATACCAAGGTTAATTCCATATTTCATCACATTCTACCCCCAAGTCATAACAAGATAAGTGGTTCCGGATATAATCCTACAAGGTTCATCACCTTAGGTACCTCATCTATAGCCTTTAGAGACTTCTCCCTCAAACTTAGGACTATAAAAAACCCAGATGCTAACAAGTGACACACATGTTGGGACTCTTAAGATCAACTGCCACATTTCTAGAGATTTAGGGTAACCATCCATTGTAGGTAAAATCTTAGGGGAAACATAGAAGAGATTTGGCTATAGAGTCCTCCTTCTTTTCTTCCAACACTAGGTCAAGGTAGCTTCTATGCCATTTAAACCCACATCATCACCTTTGGTGGAAGCTTCCAACCAACCATGCCTAGGCATCATCTAAGCACTCTTCCCAAATGACCATACTTAAAATTTAACTTAAAAGACAACTAACCACTTCAAAGTAGGTCAACATTAATTCTCTTCTTCTCCCTATGAGTTATGGGGTACATACTTCCCTCTAAGTCAGCCTTGGAGTAAAACATATTTCTAGCTTATGGAAGAAAACCCCTTCTTCCCTTTTTCCCACTCTTAGGAGAGGTTCATAAGGGAACTAATCAACTATTCATATGGGTTCTCCCATTAACTAGCATACTTTATAATTTCCTTACTAGGTTCAACACACCAGCTTTACTTCTTAGGAGTAAGCCTATACAAAAGACTTTAATCCACACAAGGAAAACCATGAAGTATTACTCATATAAAAAGGGCAACATTCATATTTCACTATTAACCACATTGCTCGAAAACCTTTCAAGTCTATACCATAACAAAACTTCAACCAAAACATGCATATCATAAGGAGAATGTTTAGAACTCATTTTTTTCACAAAAGACTCCTACATAAATCAAGTTACTAAGAAATCTTTGTTTTAGTCTTGAACAAACACATAAAGAAAGGTTAAGGGTACCTCACTCCCAACAACCATACTCTTCACCATACTCCCCCACTTAGGAGAAACCCATTCTAAGGTCAACATAACATCTACTACAAGGAACTACCTCAAGGCACCTCAAACCTTACTAATCCTTCCTCACCCAAAGTCTAGATCATGAAAATTAAAGACTCTCAAGGGTTCAACCATATAACCACTACATCCCCCTTACTAGGAGAAACTCATCATTACACTTTGTAATCTCTTCAACTTTCTTTCTATTGTTGGGTCTTAAACAACTTCAAACCATCTCAACAACACTCCTTCACATTTCTAACTCTATACCTTACCATTTTTTTTTACTTCACTACCTTTCAAAAGGTAACTAAACCAACCTCAGGTCATCCACACCATATTTCACCCCTCATCTAACAAGTCACATCTCATCATTTATCTCCCTCAACCCAATCTTCATAAGATCACACTCAAATGACCAAACACATAAGGGAGACAACGATTCGATGAAGGAAGAAGTGAAACTTTTCCTAGAACCCAATAGCCTCCTATTCATAATGTGGCACGCTTCACATTATGAACAAGACTCTACTAGATGTGGTTCATGAGACAACTAAGACACTCCCAAACTTTATGTTCTGATACCAAGTTTGTCACGATCCTCAAGTATACCCTAGAAGTTAGAGCATTCTTGAGTCGTCACACGGCAAGTGAGACTTCAAGAAGTCTCACTTGATCCACTCGTACCATTCATTGCATAATAAACATTC
Source organism: Solanum lycopersicoides (assembly GCA_022817965.1). Lineage (NCBI taxonomy): Eukaryota > Viridiplantae > Streptophyta > Magnoliopsida > Solanales > Solanaceae > Solanum > Solanum lycopersicoides. The sequence goes on along the minus strand of JAJJBR010001496.1, from coordinate 78,400 downwards.
TAAAATGAGTAAGAATTTAAAACTTTCTTCACACACGAAGAACTCTTTCATAATCAATACGCAAGCGGAAGACTTCATTAAAATATTTAAACTGTTGCAACATCCCATTGAACCATCTAAACTTTGGAGTTTACAACACTTGGGACTAATCCCATACAAGACATAAAATAAAGACTAAGACATAAAGGACATGTGGATGTTGTCCTCGAATCAATGATGACTCACCAATACTTCATCTTCAACCTTTAGAAACATCTCCATCCTCCATGGCATATCAAGACTTCCAATATCCTACACTTTAGTCAAAAAGGGAAAAGAAGGGGTTAGCACATTAGATGTACTAAGTATGGAAGTCATGCAAAAACCATGAAAAATGGACATTTAGAAATAGCATGCTTTTCATCAATTTTGATTTAAACATCATATTATAAGCATAATAACAACATGTAACACCTTAATAACACATAAGAAATCATTTAAGCAATTATTCACATTTTTAATAACACTTTCAAGTGAACTCCTTCACTGTTACAATGAACTACTTCACTGTACAGTGAACTCCTTCACTGTTACAGTGAAGTTGCTAAATGTCACTTTAGACACTAGTTGACATGTAATTACCTCACTAAAATTTATCCTAAGACTCACTTAAGTAAAACAAAGAGAGACCGCTCATACACCCTCTCTAGGCACACCTAAATGATCCTTAAGACTACCTATAAAGAAGTACACACACTTACAATACATCAAACACATGAACATGAGATCCTCCTAGCAAAGGTGATAGTTCACTTGAGTGAGTTGTGAAGTGACCGCCCATACAATCCCTTTCACACACACTCAAGGGATCCTATAGACTACCTAAGATAAAATCATTCTCACTTAACACAATAGAATTCATAGAATATTACATTCTCCTTTCAAAGGTTATCAAAAGACCTACTCAGGTAACTCAAGAGGAGAATGTTCATAATTGACCTCTTCAAGATTACCTAAGTAATCCTTCAGACTTACCTAAGTTTGCAACATGTCTACATAATCAACCACCTTTCCTAACTAGAGTCATTCTTAAGACTTACCTAAGTAAGAGATGATGTGACCATTCCTATGCCCCCTTCATACCTTAACTAGACAACCCTTAACTACTCTAGATAAGTAATTATTCATTTAACATGCTTTCTAAACTTAAGTTATTACATTCCTTAGTTCATTTATGAGACATTCATCATATAAGGACATTCAAGTAATGGTCTTGAAGAAGACCTAGGGACTCTCACTAACATCTTCAAAACCTATTTTGCAATGTCTAGATAGCGTCTCATACCACCACCTAAACTTCATAGAACTTCACCAATACTAGTAGGTATCCCACATTATGAGAATAGGCAATTACCGACATAGACCATGGTAGAAAATCATGGAATCCGGAGTTGTAACCTACTCCGATAAAGGTTGTTCAGTGCCAATGGTAGAACTTGGACACGTCCCATGTAGGCACATGGTTAAGAATATGAAGGGCTTACTTTGTACTCTAGCCTCATCATTTAACTAGAGATACTTCCTTACCATACTCACTCGGTGCTAGACTTTGTTCTCATAGAGTATTTCACATTAAAGGTTCATACAAAGGGGTTCCATATCAAGTTCAGAACCCAATAACATTCACCCTACCAAAGAGGTACCCCTAGGGCTAACTTACAATGGCGACAAGAAGCTCATCATGACTTTCCTAAGGATTGATATGATGTCCGTTCCAGCCAACCAACCTTAAGTCCATCATTCATTACAAGAAGGATACCATTACGACTTTCTACTTCAAGTTTCATAACCTTACCACTAGGTTTAAGATTTCACATAAATGACCTTCTTATCATCATTCATGGTCTCACATATCGTCCATACATTCAATACTAAGAGGCTTTATCATCCTAAGTCAAGACATCTCATATTAATATTCAAACATGTATCAAGTAAGGGACACAAGTCAACCAAGACAATACACAACATAATTCACTTTTAGCACATATTACATGTCATTCTAGAAGCACATAGGATAACCATTATCACCTTTATGTCACCCTATACACTACTATACATCATTAATATAGCCAACATAGACTCATATAGTCAAGTAGGAATAATCATGTATCAACTCTAAGACTACACACATAAAGACAGAGTCATAGTCTAACACGATCACCTAACATCAATTTAAGAACACATATTAACATTACTTCACATATAGGTAGATATGATCATACTTCACATAATCAACTACACAAATAATCATATTGCTTCAAGTAGTGCCGATAAGGCCATGATCATCATAATACATAAAATAACGCCGACAAGGCCACAACATTCACATAAAACCGCCACCATAAGTGGACCATACCAATTTCACATTATTCAAGAGTTGAATTACAATATCTATACATAATATTAAGAGAGTTAGGGCAGCGTACCACCCATTTAGTCTCACCACTTCAATCCAAAGCTAAATCATCCAATTTGATACCATAAGGCCCTTACCCATGGCCATGAACATCAATTCAATACATTAACCATAATACTCAATGAATCTAGGTAAATTAAATATAGATTTATTAATCCAAGACAACCTATACATCGATACAATTCTTACATCATTCAATAGCCCATAGAAAACTACACTAGAATCCATAAGCGTTAAGTCAATATCAATTCAATAAGCTTAACATTCAATAGATTTAGAATATACAATACTCAATTGATCAAGTTGAAACATCCTATAAACCAAAAAATCATAATCTATACATGAAGCAAAAGCCCATAACAATCTACACATGAATTCATCAATATCAAAGCATGATCACATAACTCATATTTTTGTCAAATTGAGAGATTTGAGAAGGTCAAGGGTTCATGGAGAATTTAATTGGAAAACATCAATTATACATCAATAACAACATATCTTAAGGTTTCAAAACATTTCATGCAAGAACCCAAGACTTAGAGAAGAAGTTGGACTTTTCATCTTTTTGAAATCTTCGAAAATCATCTTTGAAATTGTCTCTAGGTGATAGCAATACTTAGATGAAGAACTCCAATACCTCATTAGAAGAAACCAATGATATTTGAAGAACAAACTCCATTGAAGATCCATCTTCAAGCTCCATTTTCACCTTGAGCTCTCATGGAGGATTTTGGAGAAACTTTATGAGGGAAAGGGTTTTGATCTAAGTGGTAGGGTTTAAATTAGAGTTTAATGACTTATATACTCTTAAAATACCCATAATCACCTAAAACAATCTTCCTCCTATTTTATAAGACTTGGGGTGAATTTCACAAAAACCTCAAGCCTTAACAGAAAAGCTGGCAGTTTACACAGCACCATCGACGCCCACCATTGACAGTTAGTGGGTGAGACCACGCCCCGTCAATGGGGTCTCGTTGGTTACTCCATCAAATCCTCAACCTGAAGTACACATGGATTCATCGACTCCACCAATCGACGGGCCGTCGACTGGTCTACTGGCAGTTGTTTGGGGCAGTCGATTGCCACTGACTGGCACTGTTGAGCTCCAAGATGGGGTCCTCCTTCTAAGGCCCCTTGTGGGTCCTAGGTGGAGTCATACCCAAACGTTAAACCTCTAAACACATACGTATAGGTATTAGGAACATCTCCAAACAAGGTCAACATCAAAAAAGACACGCAACATGCTAAAACACATCAAAACTCACAAGGACGTCAAATGGCTATCTTTGGAACGTCACTGGACGTTCTTGGACGTTTGACCTCCAAACCTCACGAACTTTATACACTGCCAATATACACCATAATAACACATTTAAGGACCTCATAACCTCATGAATCACACATAAACACATAAAACACATATGAGTCACATAGGTGACTTAGTCGTTGAACGTCTTGGTCGTCACTTGACGTTTGACTTCCAATGCACCTAAACTCTTAGATACTGCCTCTATACCACATTATAGACCAATTTAGGACCTTATACCATAACCACAACAATGTTATGATCTAGCTTAACCTAAGTAATTTTCGGGATCTTACAATAACATGCTTCATACATCAATGCTATTCATAGCTTGTCAACATAATCATAATCATTATCATAATCATAATAGAACACTACTAGTATCATCCTATAGGATCCCACACATGCAATGTGTAAGAGAAGTACCATACCCTCCCTCACACTATGTAGTAAGCTTTAAGACAACCCTAATGGAAGTTCACATAGATAACTTGTTCATACCATTACTTTAGGGAAATAAGTACTATAACCAACATGACACCATGTGAGCTACATGGAATACGATGTTCTAATCCCACACCGAAAAGAGAGGGTTAGCACTTGCCTAAGGTGCAACCATTCGTACGTAGCTATCTAGGTGGATTCACTAAGCTAGAGTCCTATGCGAACACATAGTTAAGGGACAAGGAGATTGCTTCTAGACACCTTGACTTACTAAGGTGAGGGTTTTCATCTCATGAGACAACAAATATATTGGGAATCCGAACTTACTAACGTGAAGAAACCCATGTGTGAGGCCAAACTTAATAACGTGAGACCTCCGTCTCATTTATATACCCTTTCGGTGCTAAGAAATTATTCCCTTTAGTAATCATCATATATCATCATAGAAGTTCACATTAGCCTCTTCTAGACCCGTAGGTGAACATCTTATCATAATAGCTCATAGTTGATCATAAGTGAGAACTATCCTTTCACTTTTAGACCCAACATTATAATCATGAGAAACTACATTCAATCATATAATGATCATACCATAACATAATTACGTACTTCATATCCAATTCATAGATCTAGGGTTAGGGATGAGGGATCCTTGTCACCAACATTACAACAACACAATTAGCTATAGCATCATTATCACATAAGTAGATTTCCCCTTGCATAATTAAGATCAAAGGAGAATCAAGATCATACCTCATTGCCCTTCATTGGACTTAATACTTCAATACCCAAGATCTCACAACCAACATATGAAATAGGGCAATTCATGAAGTTTAACATAACTAAAATCAAAGTAAACAAGTGACATGTTCATCACCCTCAAGAATTCACCTTAATCAATGCAAGAAATTAGGGATTTAGGGGAAAGACATGGGTCAAGGAAAAACTCATAGGAATTCATCAATTAACCATTACTTCATAATTAAACAACATTAATTCATCATATTTCATCACAATTAACTCACAATTTCCTTTTAGAAAGAAGACCCATGTGAGGAGAAAAACCCTTGTTTTGGGGGATTTAGATATCATCTTTTGAAGGACCTCTTGGGGAAAGGATTACCAAGAGTGAAAGAAACCATACCTTATAGACGAGAAAGCCACAAAATTGGGTTGAAAAACTTGAAGGCTTGATCTTCTTGGAGCTCTTTTGGTCTTCAATGGAGTTTTGGAGGAGGAGAGAATTTGGGAGAGAGAGAGAGATTTTTTATTTCAACTTGTGGGACTTTATTTGAGTGATAAAATTGACCTAAAACTGACCCTAATACATTATATAGTCACCCATTAAATTCTTTAACCCCTCACTTAAATGGGTTTATTTGTGAAGTCAAAACACCCAAAATACGACTATTACGATATCAAGGAAGTGTCTCCGCACCGCGGGGTCAACACGCATTTTATTTCCCAAAAATAATTTGAGGCAGTGAGGTTCGTCTTGGCTGCACGTCGCACAGTACCCCACCGATTCTTGACTTTCGCAGGCTGCGTTGGCAGCATGCCCACCAATGTTGGGGTCCTTCCTAAGGACCCTTCCGATGGTCCTTGGGGTGTCGTTATCGGACGTTTAGACTCTCTATACTAAACTATACCTATACAAAACCTTTATAGAAGTTTTAGACTTCATTTGACCCTCTAAACCTTCCCAAAACATTGGGACGTTAACTAGTTAAATTTTGCTAGTTTCCGGATGATAAGGCTTTTCTTTAATGCTATTTCTCCGAAACTTGTCAAACAAGTTATTTACACTTATTTAGACCTAAAATCATTATTACTTGACATTTTAGGCTCTACTATAGGTGTTGGAATTTAAGGGGTGTTACAATAACTTGATATTACACTTAAGAATCCTAACTTTTGTCATTCAAGCATTCACATAGGGGTACATAGGTAGGGGTCATCATTCCTTAATACTTCATTAATGGCAGCACCTACACATAACCCTAACATAATCATTCCTATGCTTATAACAATAGCAACATAACCTAGATTCACAACTAGATTAGAAGAGTAGGCACAAGTTACACATAAGGTGATCATCATAACCACACACTCATATATTCGTCAATTTGCCTTCAAGGCCATAGTCAACACATATATAATGACAAAAAAGTAAACACCGCCACCATAAGTGGATCATACCACACAATGTGATACAAGGCTTCATGAACTAAAAATACTATAGAAAGTAGAGGGAAAGAGTCATTCTTACCAATTCATCACCCTTTGATCACCATTGATCAACACAAGCCTTTCATCAACAATTCAAGTATAAGGCAGTAGCTACACATACATTAACATAAACGAAAGCATACTCAAATCCATACAAGATCAAGATACCAACATAGGCACTAAACTATCAATTCAATAGAGAGTATAGGAAATAGGCAATCCTACTAATTCCCCAAATCCTTGATCATCAATCATATTTTATCAATAATGTGCATGATAGGCAGTAACTAAAGAGTTCATTACTCAAAAGGAATCATGCTTCATCTAACCTAAAATCGAGATCACATCACATACATACCATTATCAATCAATAGACTAGAAGAACCTAGATCAATTCATACCAAGCCTTCTTTACCTTGATCATGCAAGATTTATACCAACAATTCAACCATTATATTAACCTAAGGCAGTAGCTACAAGCATCTTAACATAATCGTATTCCACCTTTATACATTTGAAGACCAATGTTACAGTGAACACATAGAGGCATAGGCTAGTCATGTTCAAATCTTCATACATTGATCCAATTGGATCTTTCATCAACAATTCACCATCAATATACTTAAATAACAGCAGATATGAGCAATTCAACATAATAGAATCACAATTAAATCAATAACAAGCCACGATCACAATGCCCATGAATGGGTTAATTCGAGTTTGGGAAGGGACATGGGTTCACAATCCAATTGGAATAAACACGTTAAAACCAATAAATTATCATCAATTTATCATGATTAAGCCATGAAAATCATTTTATAAAGAACCCATGGATAGATTGAAGAAGAAGAAAAGATTTGATCATGAAACTTCTTTGAAAACTTTGAAGAGGACTCTCTAGATGGAAGACTAACTAGAGCTGAAGGATCACCATACATTTATTGAGAAGAAAACCTCTAAGACTTGATGAAGAATACATGGAAATCAAAGCTCCAAGTTATTCTTGAGCTTCAGCTTCAATGGAGGTTTCTAGGGAGAATTGGTTTTGGAGGGAAAGTCTATTTTGGGTGAATTGGATTGGGAATGGGTTGATCATGTTTCTAATAACTTAAATACACCCAAAAATAACCAAATAAACCATGTAGGTTCAAGTTAGCAGATGGGGTGAATTTACTATTCACCCCTTTAATGAAACAGTGCGCATTCAGCTTGGCACAGCCTGCACCAATGGCCAAAATCGACGCCCAGTAGGTCCATCGATGGATTTTTTGTGACTTCCTTCGATTGCGTCTTGGGCTGTATTTTGGTTGAGACTTACCCAGGCTAAGTTTCCATCAAAGACACCACCATTGAAGGGCCGTTTTTCAACAAACGGGGCAACGTTTAGTTCAGTCGATTGACACTGCCAAGGTAGTGTCTCGACAACCTTTGGGTCCTTCTTGTGGGCCCTTTTGTGGGGCCCTTTGGAAGTCATATCCACATGTTTGTAACGTTAATATACATCTTAACATGTTGAAGACCTTCCATGCAAGTTTCACTCAAAATGAACACGTAAAACATATCCAAACATGCAAGGAAATCTCAAGACACACATGAACGTCTCAAAGGCTAACTTTCAAACGTCTTCGACGTTCTTGGACATTTGAACTCCAAACCTCATGAAACTCAATAAACTTCCTAAAAACATCATTATTACTAATTTTAACACTTCATAATATCATGACACACTCAAAAACACATAAAATCATCTAAGTCCCCATTGGCGACTAGTCATCGAACGTCTTGGACATCCCTTGACGTTTGACTTCCAAATCACCTCAACTTTACACACTGCCTTAATAAAATATTATAAACCATTTTAGGACCTTATATCCTTAGGACAAACATGTTAGGCTCTAGACACCCTAACTCGTTTTGGGGTTTTTACAATATCCCCACTTGGGAACATTCATCCTCGAATGACACTTAAAACACTTTAGTCACAACAAGGACTTCAATGAATCATAGAGAAGCAAAAATATTCATAACATCATCACATAGAATTCATTGCACCAAACTTATTAGGAACACAAATTTTGAATCACTTAACACTTAATGCAACACAAGAAAGCCACACTTTACTCACTCATGTTATTGCATCAAACACTTAGGAACTCTTCATGTTCATAGGAGGAACATCCTTCTCCTAATCATATCATGGTCATTGCCCCTCATTTCATTAAGAGCTCTTCATGTAAGATCACACTTAGGCAGATTTCAACAACACTCAAGAATCTAATAAGCACTCATACTTCAATGCACATAGACTTGAGTTAAGTAAACCAACTAGGGATTCTTATTAGTTAGGCCTAATACCATGAGGGTCATAACTAAACCATACCATGCCTAGTTATGTTTTAGGGAGGGATGACCTTCTCCTCAACATACTTACATGTATCATGAGTTCACACCAAGCAAGGCACAAGGTCAATCCTTTTAAAATGAGAAATTATCAACTTTTAAACCAAGTCATGCTCATGTTTTCTTCCTAGTAAACTCTAAATGGTGAGTCACACCAAGCATATCACAACAATTAGGAAGCCATTTCACAACATGTCAATTTCTAATATAGCAATAGCCTTCACAATAAGCATCATAATAACACAAATCATAGGCACACAAAAGGGCACTAGATAATCATGCCTTCACTTTTCAAGAGTGAGCCTACAATCATGCTTTCCAAGTCATAAAAGTCACATAGTTTTCAAGAGTCTCAACACTTTTCATTTTTAAAGGGACTCAATTTTCCCATTATGAGGCTATAATTCCACATCAAAAGTGACTAAATCCATGTTTTTTACCTTACCACATGAAGTCAAATGCACAACTAGCATATCAAGATGCACAATCAACATTAGAAATCATGAATTTGATCAAAATTATTCTTCATGCATCTTATAATATTAAGATTATCCTCAAAATAGTGTCAATCAAGACATAGAAAACACAAAGAGGTTATGAAATTCATATTTTATGCAAGACTCCATTCATGAACAAGCTTACCAAAAATTCATTAGATTCAAGCTCAAGCAAAAATAGAAGGACAAGGTAGAAAATATATACAACCTTACTACTCCATCACCATCCCCCACTTAGGGTAAACCCAATCAAGAGCAACTTCACCCAATCTTCAAGAGGATCTTAGCTTTTCAACCAACAACAAAGTTACAGTAACTTACCATAAGGGATTCAAAGGCATTCTAAACTTTATCACCTAGGCAAATTATCCCTAATCATCAAGTTAGGTCATACTATTAAACCACATAAGGTTTTTATACTATACAATAGACACCAAGGTCATACAACATTAGGGGAAACAATAGAGGAGACTGATGCATAAAATTTCTTCTTTTTTATTTGGACATTACAGTAAGGTGACTTATATGTCAATAAAATCCACATCATCACCATACAAGGACAATCATACTACCTTTAAACCTAGGAACAAGTCTATACAAAGGGCTCCAATCCATACTAGGCAACTAGAAAAGACCACATATACCAAGGGGAACATTGAACACTTTTAAACACATATTCTTAGGGTACCATGCTTTCATAGGTAGTCACTAAGTATTTCTAACTCAAATCGTATCATTTCGCTACCATCATGTAAAACCATATAGTAACACATCATTCCAAAAAGAACTCATTTTAACCATAACAACTTTTAACATGCTTTAACTATATCATGACACACATTTTTTCAGCATAACATGCTATTTCACATAAACTTCATATATAGCCTCAAAGGGCATCGTATCATGCCAAAAGTCACCTTCACACATAGTTAATTGAACCATAAAACCAAGATAACATCAAAACTCACATTTTCTCCCTCAAGCATAAAGTACCATCTCATCCAAGCAATCACATCTAAAAGACCACCAGACAAGAAAACATAGGAGAGAGATCTTATAGAGTTCAGTTCTATGGCACGATATGAGAATGATGAAGAAGGGAAATTATATCGCCATATAGACTCCCGTATTATTTGTTGTGTCGCAACTCACCACCAATGATACGAGACTCGACTAGACGTGGCAATATGAGACTTTTAGAACCTAAAACCACTTTTATAAACCTTGCTCTGATACCACGTTTGTCACATCCGGGGAACACCCCCTAGAAGTAATATGGCGTACTTTACCTCTCGGAGGTCTTATCGCGTCCATAGTTATCATTTATTGCATTGTCATAGTACATTTTGCGGAAAATTTAAAACTTTTCATAGCACATCATATGCTAGAAACTTCACTTCATATATATAAAATATAATAAGTACATATTTAAACTCTAGTCTCTTTTTGTCATCCTAGACTCAACATCATAAGAGTACCTTAGGGACACGGCCCTTACAACATAATACATAAGTACAATATTTAAGAACTTTATAGTAAATTAAACATTAGGACATCCTTGGACTTATGGACTCCTTTCCTTGAACTTGGAAATCACACATCACGATCCTCAATCTTAGAGACATCCTACTAAGTATGGCAACCATGCAAAAACATGCATTTAAAAGGGACATTTCCTTGAAATCACACTTCATGCATTTTTGTGAAAATTTCATAAAACATTAATACCATAGCATTTATATCATTCACATACTTCATATAGACATATTCAAAGGCCAAACATTATATAAAATAACACAAAGAATTTCAGCCACATTTGGGGACACTTTACAGTAAGCTGTTTTCCTTTACAATGAATTATTCTTCTTTTACAGTAAACATCTTTTCTTTAACTCATTAACCTCCCAAGTAACCCTCTAATGATACTTGGTGCAATGAATCACCTTAGGCCACAATGAAGGCATACATACAACCTACATAAGCCAACACTTACCATCATAGAAGCATAATGTATCATAGACACATTTAAGTCAAGACTCTATTGGCTTTATAGTAAGTTACATCCATTTGCACATCTATTCACTTCACTTCACATAAATCATTATAAGACCTTACTCATGACCCCAGCCTAAGTCTACTAGTGCAATGTACATGTGAAGCGCCATAACCTCACACATACTTAGTAATCCTATCATGAGACCACAAGCATTAACACTCTATTTCATACACCAACAAGTAAGTGAAGACAACTTCATTCATGTCAAGCAATCCCTTCATCATATGGTCATTAAGACAACCATTATGCATATCATCACATCATGTAGACACCAACACAATGTCATGCAATAGAGCCATAACATATGCACATACATTAGACCACCTTCCTAGAACTCCCTTAGAGAGCTACTTGTGCAATGTCTAGATGGGTTCATTACTTCCACCTATCCTAAGTATCTTCTCTTAGGTTATCCTAGTTAGGTTCCTTTACTTTACTTTAAATCCATTGTCCATTTTACATTAGGGAACCTAAGCCTTAACCGACAATAAGACCATGGGTGCTAAACATGGAATTTGGTGTTGTAGAGTCTTACACCAATGGAAGGTGTTCCACTTAGCCACAGTAGAACCTTAACATGTATCCTAGCATACTAAGTGAATTCACTTGCTAGGTCCTATGTGGCAAGCATAGTTTCTGAAACTAAGAGATATACATAACCATCTACATGCTCAATGGCATTGGATCCTCATCACATGAGAAAACATGGGTGAACCTTCCTCAAAGGGAAGCCACCACCTCATGCGGAACCATAGGTGAATATTTCTCTAAGGGAAGCCAACACTCTATAAGGAACAAATGGTGAATCTTCCTCCAAGGAAAGCCAACACCTCTCATTTCAAGTTCACTCGGTGCTAAGCTAAGTTCTCTTTATTAAAAGGCTTTATTAACATTACTTTATAAAACATAGGCTTAGGATATTTATTACTCATATGTTTATAGAATATTCAAGAATCTATCTAGTTTTAGAGTACCCTTGACCACATCTTTCAAGGCCCCTCTATTGGCTAGATTTTCATACATGTGTGTGTATACATATATGTGAGCAAACCTTTTACATAACACATAAATGCTACACATGTTCATATATCAATGCATGAGTCCATAGGTGTGACTATATGAGCAATACTTTCATATTAACACATTAAGACACTATGCATATTCATATTTTATCATATAATATACCATCATAGCATATAAGTCATACTCATAACATGTTCATAAAATTATATGCATGTACTTAGAAGACCAACCTAGGAACTATCCTATCAAGGCACACATGTGCAATTCATAGACAAGGATTCCATACCCTTGCCAATACTAGTGCACCTACCAAGTCATCCTAGTGAATGATACATCTCACAACATCATAGAATAGATAGCATAGCACAAGACTCATTTATTTCAAGACTTACAACATCATACAATAAGCTCTAGTCTTTATGCACCTATCTTATCTTTACATCACATATAAAATTATAGGACCTCATCATGGGCAGCAAGTACACATAACCTTAACATAACATTTTTACATGCTCATGACCTTTAGCCATACAACCTAGATTCACAACTAGAGTAGGAAAGTAGGCATAAGCTTCACATAGTGTGATCATCATAAACACACACTCATATATTCTTCAATTTTCCTTGAAGGCCATAGTTCACACATATATAATGACAATAAAGTAAACACCGCCACCATAAGTGGACCATACCACACAATGTCATACAAGGCTTCATCAACTACGGTAATATAGAAAAGTAGAGAGAAAGAGTCATTCTTACCAATTCATCAACCTTTGATCATCATTGATGAATACTCCTTTTTCATCATCAATACATTATAGGGAAATAGATAAATATACATTTAATCATTAAAAAAAAAAATGTACAAGTCGCTACAAGATCATACTACAATTTCATACAATACATCACATATATACTAGAAAGTAGAGAGTTATAGATCATCAACTAAATTGCCTAGTCTTTTTCATTATTCACATTGTATCAATAATATACATTTATTTCAGTGGCTAAAGATATAGAAGATCATAGCTAAATCATGCTTCATCCACCCTCGAATATAGATCAGAACATATACATTACTCTATCAAGTCTATAGGCTAAAAGAACCTACATTCATCTTTACCAATTCAATTGTTATCTATTCACATTAGATCAATTATACTTAATTATCATCACATTACACATATAGGCAGTATCTAAGACAATTCACCATAATCGAATCACATAACAACAATCCTAACGTCAAGATCACAAGTTACTACTTGATAGATTAGAAGAACCTAGATCATTCATACCAAACCTTCTTTACCTTGATCATACAAGATTTATAACCACAATTCAACCATGATTAACCTAACTCAGTAGCTACAAGCATCTTAACATAATTGAATTCCACTTTTATATATTTGAAGACCAATGTTACAGTGAACACATAGAGGCATAGGCTAGTCATGTTCAAATCTTCATACATTGATCCAATAGGATCTTTCATCAACAATTCACCATCAATATACTTAAATAAGAATAGATATGAGCAATTCAACGTAATAGAATCACAAAAATCAATAACAAGCCACGATCAACAATGCCCATGCAAGGGCTAAATCGAGTTTGGGAAGGGACATGGTTTCACAATGCAATTGGATTAAAATTCACGTTAAAACCAATACATCATCATCAATTCATCATGATTAATCCATTAAAAATGTTTTGAGAAAGAACCCATGGCTAGATATAAGAAGGAGAAGTTTGATCATGAAATCTCTTTGAAAACATTGAGAAGAGCTCTCTAGATGGAAGGTTAACTAGAGATGGAGGATCACTATACCTTTATTAGATGAAGAAACCACTAAAATTGGTTAAAAACCCATGGTAATACATTCTCCAAGTTGTTCTTGAGCTTCACCTTCAATGGAGGTTTCTAGAGAGGATATTTTGGGAGAGAAGTCTAATTTTGAGAATTGAATTGGGTATAGGTTTTTGACTTGGTAAAAGGCCTTAAAATATTTATATTTAATATATAAACAATTTAAAATCAATCACAATTAATAAATAATCGAATGGAATTTATTTGGAAAACAAAACTTGCCCATCCCGCCCAGGGACCACGGCCACCTTCACGGACCGTGAATGTGGTTCACAACTCTTATGACGGTCCGTGGTCCTTAGGGAAGTGTCTCTATTGCCTTTCCTTTCCTCCAAATGTATAAGGAATTTCCATGACCAACTTCACGGACCGTTTTCCACTCCACTGGCCGTGAAGTCGTCCGTGAACACCAAGGCAGTAAGCTGTCAACTTGGGACAACTTTTGCCTAAAAATTAGGTCCTCCTCAAGGACCCTTTGGTTGGTCCTTGGGAAGTTTTTCCCGGAAGTTTCCAACCCAAATACACTCATACACTAGTCAAGGAACTTCCACACCAGTTTGAGCTTCAAACAACTCACACAACACATCAAAACATGCAAGACACTAACAAGTACGTCCAAGGGCTATCTTTTGAACGTCTTAGGCGTTCTTTGACGTTTAACCTCCAAAATTCATGAAACTTAACATACTGCATATAAACATCATTACTACTCATATAAGGACTTCATAAGACAATGACACACACATAAGCACATATAAACACATAAGGCCTCTTGGTGACTAGTCATCGAACGTCTTGGTCGTCCCTTGACGTTTGACTTCCAAATGACTTCAAGTCACTCATGCATACTTTAAAACAATTAATTAACACGTTAAAAAGCTTGTCGTCACATTTGAGGCTCTAGACACCCTAACTCATTTTGGGTGTCTTACATTTACATAGGTAGGGTTAATTTTACAATAGTATTCATCACAATCAAGCATGTCGACCATACCTTACCCTAACTTCATCAGTCACATTATACCTAGATCATAATAATGGAATTGATGACTACACACATAACATTATTTGTCATGATAATCATCATATCAATTCATTTTACATCTATTTCCCTCAAGGCCATGATTACAACATGTATAGATAGACAAGAATGTAAACACCGCCACCATAAGTGGACCATACCATACAATATCAATTCAAGACTATACACTAAAACTTAGTTCAACTTATCAATTCTCCAAGCCATGATCATCATATAGATCAATCCTAAAAAATTCATAATCAATTGATATAGATAGTAATAGCATTAAACAATACATCACAATTTAATCACAATTCAATTAACATCTAACAAAGATCACAAGACCCACATTATTGGCTAAATTGAGAGATTGTAGAGATCATTGGTTCTTCAAGCAATGGCACTGAAAAGAACCATAAAAACTGTAATGAAACATTTATTCATCATTAGAATGACTAAGAAAATAGTTTGACAATGAACCCATGGCTAGATTGAAAAATAGGAATTTGGACTTAAAATCACATTGGAAAACCTTTGATTGAACTCCTTAGATGAAAGGTTAACTAAGGATCAAGGGTTACCATACCATAATAGAAGAAACGCCCATGAATTCGTAGAAGAAAGCACTTGAAAATTCATTTTCTAGCTTCAGCTTGAGTTTGGCCTCCAATGGAGTTTTGAGAGAATTTTTGAAGAGAAAAGGGTTTTAGATTTTTGATTTATCATTGGGTATATGTGTGTTTCCATGGGAAAAGGTGTAAATATGACTTAAAATCCATTTACAACCGACTCCCAAAGTTCCTTAAATACCCCCATACTTATTTGGACTTTAAGACATGTCAAACTTGACTTTTCAACGATGCAACCGAATCTGGGACATGGCTGCGTGTCGCGGAGGCATCTCCCGATTTAGTTACATGAATTATTTGTGGTAGTATGTCTCGTGACAGTCGCACGACAGGGAGTCAAGTTGAGTTCCAGGTGGCGACTCGAACTTGACTCCACATCTTGATTTTGCACGCTGCCTGGAAGCTTCATTGTCCAACTTTTGGGTCCTCCTCAAGGACCCTTAGGGTTGTCCTCGGGGAGTTGTACCCACACGTTTTGACCCTAAATATGTTTATTAAGACACTAAGGTCAACTCTACTATTTTTAGACTCCAAACAACACATGAAAACAAGGCAAACAAATAAGGACACACTAGCACACAAATGACTACTTTGCGGACGTCTTGGTCGTCCTTTGACATTTGACCCCAAACCTCATCAAACCAACCATTACAAGATGTGACACATCTTATAATCAAGTTATAAACTCTTAAGGCAAGTGTGAGGATCTAGATTATCCTAGTTCATTTTGAGGGTCCTAACAATGGTCGTCCCTTCATGTTCAACCTCTAAAATACTCAAATTAGACTTTCAAAGTCAAAACTCATCATTCTAATAAGTTACTAACTCAAGAAACACAACTGAAGATCCATATCACCCTAGTTCATTTTGAGGGTTGTAACAATAACTTAAATGTTTAAACTATTAAAACACTTGGTTTTTGGAGTACCACTTTTATGAATTATCTAGGAACCAAGTTAGGGAACTAAGTAAGTCACCTTAAACTTGTTATAAACATCTGTAAGGTTAGATTATATTTCAAAATTTAAGTTAAATTTTCCAGCTTTTTTCGGAAGAACACATGAGGTTCCATGGGTGAGTTGTTATGAGGTTATGAGAACAGGAACATGACAACAGTAACTTATATGTGTTATAAATTCATGAGATACTAATTTTACTTCCGAGCTATAATTGGGAGGTATGGGGCCTATTGCCTATATTTATACGTATGAGACACAGATGATCACAAGTTGGCGAATATGATGTTGGTTTGCTACAGAAAAGCACCACCATTGCTAGCATTTGGTTGGGTATGGCATGCATTTTCATTTATACATATATATATATGTATATATATATATATATGTATATATATATATATATATGTATATGTATATATATATATATATATATATATATATATATATATATATATATATATATATATATATATATATATATATATATATATATATATATATATATATATATATATATATATATATATATATATATATATATATATATATGTATATATATGTATATGTATATATATATATATATGTATATATATATATATATATATATGTATATGTATATATATATATATGTATATGTATATATATATATATATATATGTATATATATATATATATATGTATATATATGTATTCAGACATATGATTATACGAGCATACCGCGCATATATAAGTACTAGGTGGACAAATTTTCAGCCATGGATATTATTTGAGTTTAAGTTTCAGGTGGTATCATTATTACCCTTTTTTTACGGTAAATATTTATGATTCTATTTTCCTCTGTACATACCAATACATTTTTATTCGTACTGACGTCCCTTTGCCTGGGGACACTGCTTTTTGTTTTATTCAAGCAGGTACAGGTAGGGACTCTAATCGACCCACACACTAGGATTCAGGTTCAACTGTGAGTTGATAAGATCAATCTTTTCCTGGGGCTGCTAGAGGATGTTTACTTTTGTTGTACAGTTGGGTATAGTCGGGGCCTTGTCTCGACAGTTATTACGTCACTCATAGAGGATATTATGGACACAATATTCTAAGTTTTCTTTTGTATGTTTCAACCTCCAGCCAATAGTCTTGGCATGTACATATGTGTGTGTAAGTAAGCATGCCTTCAGTGGTGGCCTCGTCGTCTATGTAATGTCCCTAAAACAAAATAGGTGAAGGTAGAACCTAATATGTGTGTCATGAGGTTTTTAAAATCTTAAAATGGTTAATTATGATGTTTAGTGGAAGTGTCTAAAGTTTGGAAGTGTTTGGAGTTCAAACGTCCAATATGCTCAAAAGATAGCCTTGAGACCTGCTTGTATGTGTCTATATTGTCTGTTGTGGTTATATACCTTGTTTGAATGAGTTTAATGAGTCAACGTCAAGGCACATGTTATACTCAAGGATAAAGGACCCTAATTGATGTTGTTGGAAGGTGTTTTACAAGGAGCCAAGTCAAAAGGGACAAGCCTTAGCCAAAAGCCAAGATTGTCCCAAGATGGTAGCTCACTGCCTCAAAGTTCAGGGACCCCTTCACGGTCAGTAGACTTGACGACGGACCGTGAAGGATCTAATGGACATGAATTAGCCTCATGGAGGCTTGACAAGGCAAGGGAGATACTTCCCCAAGGACCACCGACCGTCAAAGGGGTTGTGAACCACCTTCACGGACCATGAAGGTGGACGTGGTCCCCGGGCGGGCTGCCCAAATTTGATTTTCCAAATAATTTCAATTTGAGTTCTTATTAAGTGGGGTTAGTTTTAAAAGGCTTATATCATTAATATAAATAGTTTCAAGTCTTAAAACCTTCCTTTAAATCATTATTTCAACACCCCAAATCAAAACCCAAAGTTCTCTCTAGTCAGTTCCTCCATTGTTGGAACCTCTAGCTTCAAGGAAGAGGACCAATTTCTCAAGGTTTTAGACCAAATTTCGTGGGTACTTCTAATCAAGGTATGGTGTTTAATCCTTGAACTCTTTTTCTTCGAGGAGACAAACTTCAAAAAGGGTTTTCCATGACTTTCAAAACATGAGATCTTCTAAATGGAATTCTAACCATGGATTCTTGCATAAAATGTTTTGAATCAGTGATTAATATTGAATTGATGTAAATTTGATGATTCTAAGTTAAAAACCCTATGAACCCATGCAAATCATGAAATCCTTATTCTGCCTATATTATGGTGATGTGATCCTAGCTCTATTGTATTGATTTCTTGTGTTATTTACTTTGGGATATTGAATTATGTAAGAAGCAAGTTAGAATTGTGTATAGGCTATCCCGGTTGGATGAATTTCATATTGTATTATGTTGATTCAATGTATAGTTTGATTATTGGTTTGAATTGGTGATTATGGCTATTGGTGAGAGCCTCTGTGTATTGGATTGGTTGAATTGTCTATGGATTGGAGATGTTGATATTGGAATGGTGGTATGTTGACCTAACTTCTTCTATCTTGTGTAGTATAGGTCTTGAATTGTGATGTTTGGTATGGTCCACTTATGGTGGCGGTGCTTATGTTCTATACTTGTGAAGAATATGGCCTTGTCGGCATTACTTTCCTGAATTGTGATATAATCATGTTGTAACTTGTGATGATAGTCAAGTGAAGTATGATTTTGATTATATATATGTCTAAAGTGAATTTATGTGTTCTTTTATTTGATTATAGGTGAGCATGATAGGTTATAGTGATGTATTTAGTTGTGTATACTTGATATTGAAGTATGATTCTTCCTTAGTGACTATATGAGTCTTGTGATGAAGAATGTTAAGGTTTCTACAGAAGTGAATAGGGTGACCTATTGGTTACTTGGTTGTCCCTATATTTTTCTTGAGTATTATACTATATATGATAATGTGAAGTATGTATGTCTTGTTTTGTTAGACTTATGTCCCTTTACTTGATACATGAAGAATATGGAAATGACTCTTGACTTAGTAGGCTAAAGCACCTATGTCATGAAATTATATGTGTGATTGAAATATGACCTTGAACATTGTTAAAAGGGTCATTTATGTGGAACGTTCAATCTAGATAGAAGGTTATGACGTAATGGTATCCTTCTTGTGTGAATAATGGACTTATAGGTTGATTTCCTGGAACGGCATGAAATCATCCTTAGGAAAGTCATTGAACTATCTTAGTAACCATTGTATGGCAGCCCTAGTGGACCCTCTTTAGTAAGGTGTATTATGATTTGGTTATGACTACTATATGGTATCTCTTCATATGCTCCTTAATTGAATTACTCTATTCGAAAAAAGGCTAGCACCAAGTGAGTATTCTTGGGGATTGTCTCTACTTAAGTTGAGACTAGAGTACAAAAAAAAACCTTCATATTCCTTAACCATGTGCCTACAAACCATTTGCAAGTAGAACACCCTCCATTGGAGTAGGGTAAGCTATGGATTCCTTGCCTAGATAGTATGGTCTATGTCGGTTATTGCCTATTCTCATCATGTGGGATAGTGCTAGCGTTGGATAAGTACTATGAAGTTTAGGTTGTGGAATGGGATGTTATCTAGACATTGCACGAGTAGGCTTTGAAGATGTTCGTATGTAGGTTCGCTAGGTATTCTCCAAGACCATTATTTGAAAGTCCTGAATTGTTGAATGCCTCTTAAATGGTTTAATGAACATAGTGACTTGAGTTTAAGGCATGTTAATGAAAAGGTACTTATCTAGAGTAGCTTTGAGGATTTCTTAGGTATGCTTGGAGAGGGTGTATGGGCGGTCTCATCATGTTTTACTTAGGTGAATCTTAGAGTAATTCTAGGTAGGGCATTTAATTGATGAAATGGGAATAATCTTATCTTAGGTAGTCTAAAGGGTCATTTTGGTGTGTGTGAAGGGGTTGTATGGGCGGTCATTTCATAACTCACTCAAGTGCGCCTTAGAATAACCTATGGTAGGGGAGTCTCATGCTTATGTGTCTTAAAGTGATCTTGATACTATATAATGGAGTGTGACTTATATGTGTAGTTGGTGTAAAATGTGGTTCTTATACTTATGTTATGAAGTTTTCTTCAAAAAGAGCATGCTTTATACAAATGTCCTTTTATCAT
The DNA here is from genome assembly GCA_022817965.1 of Solanum lycopersicoides. Lineage (NCBI taxonomy): Eukaryota > Viridiplantae > Streptophyta > Magnoliopsida > Solanales > Solanaceae > Solanum > Solanum lycopersicoides. Next base: position 57,389 of record JAJJBR010001496.1, on the reverse strand, counting down.
GATTTTATGCACATACCTAGTGCATTATAATGTACTAATTCCATATATTTTATCTTATCTCTAAAGGTGTAGGTGGCAATTGAGAGGAGTTTTTTAAGTGAAGCTTGGACATTAGTATCAGTTCAAGCAAAGTTGGGGTATGTCCTCAATTTTTCCGAGGACATCACTGTATTTAGATTTCTTTGATAAAAGTATTGTATTAGACTTAGATACTTCTATATTGTATTGTATTGGTCGTGTCCCAAGATATTTGTGTGTCTAAGATGGCTTCTTGAGACTTAGCCTTTTCTTATGATTTTCCTTGAAAGATATTTTGAAGTACTATTCAATTGTGTTAAAAATTTTAATTATGCACTACTTTTTGTACATGTATGCATTGAATGATGTTAAAAGGGCTTGTACAAGAACTCTGAGAGGTTGAGTACGCCGTGCCACGACTCCAAGGATGCCTTTTATTCTAGGGCGTACTTGCAGGTCGTGACAAGCTTGGTATCAAAGCATAGGTTATGTAGTAGTCTTAGGAATCCAATGTATCATTAAAGACACGTCTAGTAGAGTCGTGAGTCGCGACAAATCTATGAGAGAGAGGCTATATGACGATAGAGTTCCACTTTCTTCATCACTCTTGTTTCGTGCCGTTGAGTTAAAAGTTATGAGTATCCTTATTAATGCTTTTCTTTGTGTTTATAGGATATGACAACTAGGTGGATGGCCGCTAGAAAATTTGAAGAGTAGAGAGTGAATGAGGGAGTTCCTCCCTAAATTGAGAAAGTTGAACAAGTTCTCCAATGTGGACAAGCACCACAAGGTGTTCAAGCTCCTCAAGGTGATCAAGTCCCTATTGTGGGTCAAGGGATGAGGTTTCAGTGGTTCCCCTGGAAATGACTAATAGGGAGATTAGAGAGGATCTCCTTACCCTAGCTTGAGCAATGACAACTCATGTGACTAGAGACATTGGGCCAAGGGTGAATGTTATAGAGAGTACCATGACCTTTAGGTTGAGAGACTTTGTGAGGATGAATCCTCCTATATTTCTTGGCTCTAAGGTTGGAGAGGAACACCAAGAGTTTCTTGATGTTGTGTATAAGGTGTTGAGTTCAATGGGGGTGACTTATAGGGTGAAGGCAAAGTTAGCTTTGTATCAATTGAAGGAGGTTGCTCAAGTATGGTACACTCAATGGAAAGATAAAAGGCCGGTTGAGTTGGGTACCACGGAGTGGGAACAGTTTAAGGAAGCCTTCTTAAGAAAGTATCGTGAGAGGAGGGAGGTGAAGATTGAAGAGTTCATTCACCTTAGACAAGGGAACATGAGTGTTTAAGAGTATTCTTTGAAGTTTACCTTGTTTTCTAGGTATGTTCCATCATTGGTGTCTAACCCTAGGGATGAGATCAGTAGGTCTATCACTGGTGTTGCCAACCTTGTGAAAGAAGAGTGTCATACGACCATGCTCCATAATGACATTAACTTGTCTAGACTTATAGTGTATGCTCAATCCACTGAGGAGTCTGAACTTAGTAGGATCTCAAGGAATTTGAAGAGGAGTGGATCCAATGAGCAAAACCAACTTAGGTTTAAGAAGAGGGATCCAAATCAAGAAGGATTTAGTGCTCCTAAGGACAAAAGTGAGGGTGGTATTCTCAAGGTGGTAATCCCACTTGTGTTACTTGTGGGAAGAAGCACTTTGGGAATTGTCTAGCTGGTACCGGTGGTTTCTTTGGTTGTGGTAAGGATGGTCATAAGGTGAGGGATTGTCCTACTATTATGGCTAGAGGAAGAGAGGCCAAGCAAGTTCCTTCTAGTGCTCCTAAAGGTGATGTTCCAAGGAAGAATCGCTTTTATGCTCTCCGAGCAACAGGAACAAAGTTGGATGATGATGATGCCGGTAAGTTATAGTTTCCTCTATTATGTTGTGATGGGTTCCTTAAGTGGGGGAGTATAGTGAGTAGTGTAGTTGTGATTTGTTGTCTCTTCTCCTCTTCTATTCAAGCTTGAGAGATATCATGTCATAGTAGCATGTTGCATGTTGCATTTTGTTTTGGAGTCTTGTTGAAAATGAATTTTATTGATCTCCTTGCAGTGTGCATCTTATGTGCTTATGATTATGTTGTAAAATTAGTTTATATGGTTTTGTCTCTCATATTGTCATGCTTCCGTCATAAATTGCTTAAGAGTTGCATTATTGAATGTTTGATCTTTAGTAAGGGTGTATTATGATTTGGTTATGACTACTATATGGTATCGTCTTCATATCGCTCCTTAATGAATCTATCTATTCGAAAAAAAGGCTAGCACCAAAGTGAGTATTCTTGGGGTTGTCTCTACTTAAGGTGAGACTAGAGTACAAAAAAAAACCTCATATTCCTTAACCATGTGCCTACAAACCATTGCAAGTAGAACACCCTCCATTGGAGTAGGTAAGCTATGGATCCTTGCCTAGATAGTATGGTCTATGTCGGTTATTGCCTATTCTCATCATGTGGGATAGTGCTAGCGTTGGATAAGTACTTGAAGTTTAGGTTGTGGAATGGATGTTATCTAGACATTGCACGAGTAGGCTTTGAAGATGTTCGTATGTAGTTCGCTAGGTATTCTCCAAGACCATTATTTGAAAGTCCTGAATTGTTGAATGCCTCTTAAATGGTGTAATGAAACATAGTGACTTGGAGTTTAAGGCATGTTAATGAAAAGGTACTTATCTAGAGTAGCTTTGAGATTTCTTAGGTATGCTTGGAGAGGGTGTAATAGGGGCGGTCTTCATTCAATGTGTTTCTTAGGTGAATCTTACGAGCATACCGCGCATATATAAGTACTAGGTGGACAAATTTTCAGCATGGATATTATTTGAGTTAAGTTTCAGGTGGTATCATATTACCCTTTTTTTACGGTAAATTATTTATGATCTATTTTCCTCTGTACATACCATACATTTTTATTCGTACTGACGTCCCTTTGCCTAGGGACACTGCTTTTTTGTTTTATTCAAGCAGGTACAGGTAGGGACTCTAATCGACCCACACACTAGGATTCAGGTTCAACTGTGAGTTGATAAATCAATCTTTTCCTGGGGCTGCTAGAGGATGTTTACTTTTGTTGTACAGTTGGGTATAGTCGGGCCTTGTCTCGACAGTGATTACGTCACTCATAGAGGATATTATGGACACAATATTCTAAGTTTTCTTTTGTATGTTTCAACCTCCAGCCAATAGTCTTGCATGTACATATGTGTGTGTAAGTAAGCATGCCTTCAGTGGTGGCCTCGTCGTCTATGTAATGTCCCTAAAACAAAATAGGTGAAGGTAGAACCTAATATGTGTGTCATGAGGTTTTTAAAATCTTAAAATGGTTAATTATGATGTTTAGTGGAAGTGTCTAAAAGTTTGGAAGTGTTTGGAGTTGAAACGTCCAATATGCTCAAAAGATAGCCTTGAGACCTGCTTGTATGTGTCTATATTGTCTGTTGTGGTTATATACCTTGTTTGAATGAGTTTAATGAGTCAACGTCAAGGCACATGTTATACTCAAGGATAAAGGACCCTAATTGATGTTGTTGGAAGGTGTTTTACAAGGAGCCAAGTCAAAAGGGACAAGCCTTAGCCAAAAGCCAAGATTGTCCCAAGATGGTAGCTCACTGCCTCAAAGTTCAGGGACCCCTTCACGTCAGTAGACTTGACGACGGACCGTGAAGGATCTAATGGACATGAATTAGCCTCATGGAGCTTGACAAGGCAAGGGAGATACTTCCCCAAGGACCACCGACCGTCAAAGGGGTTGTGAACCACCTTCACGGACCATGAAGGTGGACGTGGTCCCGGGCGGGCTGCCCAAATTTGATTTTCCAAATAATTTCAATTTGAGTTCTTATTAAGTGGGTTAGTTTAAAAGGCTTATATCATTAATATAAATAGTTTCAAGTCTTAAAACCTTCCTTTAAATCATTATTTCAAAAACCCCAAAGTTCTCTCTAGTCAGTTCCTCCATTGTTGGAACCTCTAGCTTTCAAGGAAGAGGACCAATTTCTCAGGTTTTAGACCAAATTTCGTGGGTACTTCTAATCAAGGTATGGTGTTTAATCCTTGAACTCTTTTTCTTCGAGGAGACAAACTTCAAAAAGGGTTTTCCATGACTTTCAAAACATGAGATCTTTCTAAATGGAATTCTAACCATGGATTCTTGCATAAAATGTTTTGAATCAGTGATTAATATTGAATTGATGTAAATTTGATGATTCTAAGTTAAAAACCCTATGAACCCATGCAAATCATGAATCCTTATTCTGCCTATATTATGGTGATGTGATCCTAGCTCTATTGTATTGATTTCTTGTGTTATTTACTTTGGGATATTGAATTATGTAAGAAGCAAGTTAGAATTGTGTATAGGCTATCCCGGTTGGATGAATTTCATATTGTATTATGTTGATTCAATGTATAGTTTGATTATTGGTTTGAATTGGTGATTATGGCTATTGGTGAGAGCCTCTGTGTATTGGATTGGTTGAATTGTCTATGGATTGGAGATGTTGATATTGGAATGGTGGTATGTTGACCTAACTTCTTCTATCTTGTGTAGTATAGGTCTTGAATTGTGATGTTTGGTATGGTCCACTTATGGTGCGGTCCTTATGTTCTATACTTGTGAAGAATATGGCCTTGTCGGCATTACTTTCCTGAATTGTGATATAATCATGTTGTAACTTGTGATGATAGTCTAGTGAAGTATGATTTTGATTATATATATGTCTAAAGTGAATTTATGTGTTCTTTTATTTGATTATAGGTGAGCATGATAGGTTATAGTGATGTATTTAGTTGTGTATACTTGATATTGAAGTATGATTCTTCCTTAGTGACTATATGAGTCTTGTGATGAAGAATGTTAAGGTTTCTACAGAAGTGAATAGGGTGACCTATAGGTTACTTGGTTGTCCCTATATTTTTCTTGAGTATATACTATATATGATAATGTGAAGTATGTATGTCTTGTTTTGTTAGACTTATGTCCCTTTACTTGATACATGAAGAATATGGAAATGACTCTTGACTTAGTAGGCTAAAGCACCTATGTCATGAAATTATATGTGTGATTGAAATATGACCTTGAACATTGTTAAAAGGGTCATTTATGTGGAACGTTCAACTAGATAGAAGGTTATGACGTAATGGTATCCTTCTTGTGTGAATAATGGACTTATAGGTTGATTTCCTGGAACGACATGAAATCATACTTAGGAAAGTCATTGAACTATCTTAGTAACCATTGTATGGCAGCCCTAGTGGACCCTCTTTAGTAAGGTGTATTATGATTTGGTTATGACTACTATATGGTATCTCTTCATATGCTCCTTAATTGAATTACTCTATTCGAAAAAAGGCTAGCACCAAGTGAGTATTCTTGGGGATTGTCTTTACTTAAGTTGAGACTAGAGTACAAAAAAAAATCTTCATATTCCTTAACCATGTGCCTACAAACCATTTGCAAGTAGAACACCCTCCATTGGAGTAGGGTAAGCTATGGATTCCTTGCCTAGATAGTATGGTCTATGTCGGTTATTGCCTATTCTCATCATGTGGGATAGTGCTAGTGTTGGATAAGTACTATGAAGTTTAGGTTGTGGAATGGGATGTTATCTAGACATTGCACGAGTAGGCTTTGAAGATGTTCGTATGTAGGTTCGCTAGGTATTCTCCAAGACCATTATTTGAAAGTCCTGAATTGTTGAATGCCTCTTAAATGGTGTAATGAACATAGTGACTTGAGTTTAAGGCATGTTAATGAAAAGGTACTTATCTAGAGTAGCTTTTAGGATTTCTTAGGTATGCTTGGAGAGGGTGTATGGGCGGTCTCATCATGTTTTACTTAGGTGAATCTTAGAGTAATTCTAGGTAGGGCATTTAATTGATGAAATGGGAATAATCTTATCTTAGGTAGTCTAAAGGGTCATTTTGGTGTGTGTGAAGGGGTTGTATGGGCGGTCATTTCATAACTCACTCAAGTGCGCCTTAGAATAACCTATGGTAGGGGAGTCTCATGCTTATGTGTCTTAAAGTGATCTTGATACTATATAATGGAGTGTGACTTATATGTGTAGTTGGTGTAAAATGTGGTTCTTATACTTATGTTATGAAGTTTTCTTCAAAAAGAGCATGCTTTATACAAATGTCCTTTTATCATGATTTTATGCACATACCTAGTGCATTATAATGTACTAATTCCATATATTTTATCTTATCTCTAAAGGTGTAGGTGGCAATTGAGAGGAGTTTTTTAAGTGAAGCTTGGACATTAGTATCAGTTCAAGCAAAGTTGGGGTATGTCCTCAATTGTTCCGAGGACATCACTGTATTTAGATTTCTTTGATAAAAGTATTGTAATAGACTTAGATACTTCTATATTGTATTGTATTGGTCGTGTCCCAAGATATTTGTGTGTCTAAGATGGCTTCTTGAGACTTAGCCTTTTCTTATGATTTTCCTTGAAAGATATTTTGAAGTACTATTCAATTGTGTTAAAATTTTTAATTATGCACTACTTTTTGTACATGTATGCATTGAATGATGTTAAAAGGGCTTGTACAAGAACTCTGAGAGGTTGAGTACGCCGTGCCACGACTCCAAGGATGCCTTTTATTCTAGGGCGTACTTGCAGGTCGTGACAAGCTTGGTATCAAAGCATAGGTTATGTAGTAGTCTTAGGAATCCAAAGTATCATTAAAGACACGTTTAGTAGAGTCGTGAGTCGCAACAATCTATGAGAGAGAGGCTATATGACAATAGAGTTCCACTTTCTTCTTCACTCTTGTGTCGTGCCGTTGAGTTAAAAGTTATGAGTATCCTTATTAATGCTTTTCTTTGTGTTTATAGGATATGACAACTAGGTGGATGGCCGCTAGAAAATTTGAAGAGTAGAGAGTGAATGAGGGAGTTCCTCCCTAAATTGAGAAGTTGAACAAGTTCTCCAATGTGGACAAGCACCACAAGGTGTTCAAGCTCCTCAAGGTGATCAAGTCCCTATTGTGGGTCAAGGGATGAGGTTTCAGTGGTTCCCCTGGAAATGACTAATAGGGAGATTAGAGAGGATCTCCTTACCCTAGCTTGAGCTATGACAACTCATGTGACTAGAGACATTGGGCCAAGGGTGAATGTTATAGAGAGTACCATGACCTCTAGGTTGAGAGACTTTGTGAGGATGAATCCTCCTATATTTCTTGGCTCTAAGGTTGGAGAGGAACACCAAGAGTTTCTTGATGTTGTGTATATGGTGTTGAGTTCAATGGGGGTGACTTATAGGGTGAAGGCAGAGTTAGCTTTGTATCAATTGAAGGAGGTTGCTCAAGTATGGTACACTCAATGGAAAGATAAAAGGCCGGTTGAGTTGGGTACCACGGAGTGGGAACAGTTTAAGGAAGCCTTCTTAGGAAAGTATCGTGAGAGGAGGGAGGTGAAGATTGAAGAGTTCATTCACCTTAGACAAGGGAACATGAGTGTTTAAGAGTATTCTTTGAAGTTTACCTTGTTGTCTAGGTATGTTCCATCATTGGTGTCTAACCCTAGGGATGATATGAGTAGGTCTATCACCGGTGTTGCCGACCTTGTGAAAGAAGAGTGTCATACGACCATGCTCCATAATGACATTAACTTGTCTAGACTTATAGTGTATGCTCAATCCACTGAGGAGTCTGAACTTAGTAGGATCTCAAGGAATTTGAAGAGGAGTGGATCCAATGAGCAAAACCAACTTAGGTTTAAGAAGAGGGATCCAAATCAAGAAGGATTTAGTGCTCCTAAGGACAAGAGTGAGGGTGGTATTCTCAAGGTGGTAATCCCACTTGTGTTACTTGTGGGAAGAAGCACTTTGGGAATTGTCTAGCTGGTACCGGTGGTTTCTTTGGTTGTGGTAAGGATGGTCATAAGGTGAGGGATTGTCCTACTATTATGGCTAGAGGAAGAGAGGCCAAGCAAGTTCCTTCTAGTGCTCCTAAAGGTGATGTTCCAAGGAAGAATCGCTTTTATGCTCTCCGAGCAACAGGAACAAAGTTGGATGATGATGATGCCGGTAAGTTATAGTTTCCTCTATTATGTTGTGATGGGTTCCTTAAGTGGGGGAGTATAGTGAGTAGTGTAGTTGTGATTTGTTGTCTCTTCTCCTCTTCTATTCAAGCTTGAGAGATATCATGTCATAGTAGCATGTTGCATGTTGCATTTTGTTTTGGAGTCTTGTTGAAAATGAATTTTATTGATCTCCTTGCAGTGTGCATCTTATGTGCTTATCCTCCTGTAGAACGACTGTAGGCCTGTGCCAATTGTCCTGCCAATACTCGATAGAAATATCGACTTTACAAAGGCTAGCGGGTGCAGGTTATAAGGTCCGTTCTCGCCTGATGTCTACTCAGTCACCACGATGGGAAAGACTAAAGGCGGCTGCTTGTAAACCAAACAGGTTACATCTATTACCTCTTGAATTTTGGATTGGAAGGGCTAAAAGTAGCTGATCAATGGTTACTTCCGCTGATGCTGCAACAGTATGGTACCAAGAGACCCATTTCAGCCACTGTTTCACCCATCTGAGTAAAGCAGTGCGTTAAAGGATTTCTCTCTCACCATCAAACACCAACTCATTTGGAAAGAGTCGTATCTCCTTAGGTGTTAATTCCTTCCGGAGATAATATTATGTTGTAAAATTAGTTTATATGGTTTTGTCTCTCATATTGTCATGCTTCCGTCATAAATTGCTTAAGAGTGGTATTATTGAATGTTTGAGCATGTTTCACTGTAAGGTTTAGAACTTCACTGTTAAGAATTAGAAATTTTGACTAAATTGATCTTTATGAAAAATGATTATAATGTGCCTAGAGTTGATGCATATGAGAATGATAATGTGTGGAGAAAGAGTTCCTCCTAGATGAAATGAAGAATGTGAGTCTTATTGCATGATGAGTTGTAAATTAGTTTCTATCTTCTTGTTGTGTTTTAATTCTCTTGATTATGTGAAATTGGTGTTCCAACTATATATGTGTATTGTGTAATGTGTGATATGGTTATGTGCTTCAAGTCTCAAGTTTCTTATCTCTTGAAAGTGCCTAAACTGTAGCAAGTGTCATTCGAGGATGAATGATGTCCAAGTGGTGGAGAATGTAATGTCCCTAAAATGAATTAGGTGAAGTTAGAGCCTAACATGTGAGTCATGAGGTTTATAAAATTTTAAATGGTTAAATATCATTTTTATAGGCAGTGTCTAAAGTTTGGATGTGTTTGGCGGTCAAACGTCCATGAACTTCCAAGACGTTCGAAAGATAGCCTTCAAACGTGCTTGTATGTGTCTATGTGGTGTGTTGTGGATCTATGCCTTGTTTGAATGAGTTTAATGAGTCAACGTCAAGGCACATGTTAGACTCAAGGCTAAAGTACCCTAATTGATTTTGGTGGAAGGTGTTTGACAAGGAGCTAATCCAAAAGGGACAAGCCTTAGCCAAAAGCCAAGATTGTCCAAAGTTTGCAGCTCACTGCCTCAAAGTTCACAGACCCCTTCACAGTCAGTAGACTTGACCACGGTCCGTGAAGGAGTTCGTGACATGCCTTATCCTAATGGAGGTTTGAAAAGGCAAGGAGTGTCACAACCCAGATTCTGGAATCCAAATCGCAATCGGCAACGTTAACCTCTCAGAAGTCGCAGACAAGCCTCTTCTTAGCTTTCATCACAATCATATAGTTAAATTTGCGGAAAATTTATAAAATTTAAAGCATAATGAAGTATACATAGACTTCATATAAATACTACGTAGATTGATATGCTAATAATCTCAAACTAAACAACCATCTACAATCGATTAAACGATTCAAATGAAAAAAACAATACATATCATAATGGTTTGCCAAAACGGCCTTAATACAAAGCTTTGAATAAAATATCTGAAATGAAACGCTAGGGAAAACATCCACTATCTATGTCTAAAGTACTAAGCTAGAAAGATAAATGTAGCATCTTTGAACTCAAGAGGACCTAACAAAGTCTGGAGATCGCTAAGTCCAAACCGCTTCAATGAGTCTTCAACCTTCTCTCTGACCTGCACCTATAAAAATAGTAATAGTATAGGGTTAGTACACACTTGTAATAAGTATGGGTGTATTCACACATACACATGAAGACTATGCATGATCACAAAAAGATCTTCCTATAACAACATGCCATTTATGGTATGTGAAGTCACTAGACTTTCTTAATTCGTTATTTGTAATTCATGGTGTGAATATGGCGTATTTTAATGCATTCAAAACACACGACTCATTTTCTATATAAACATAAAACCTTGGAATCATGAACATAATTTTAGAACAACTCGAACGAAAAATTAAAAATTTGCTCCCTCTATGCCGAGAGCACCATTTTCCATAGTTTATTTTTCAGTTTTTTCTTCTTTTTGTTGTCTAGTTCAAAGATCTCCTTTGATCCCATGTTTTACTTACAAGTGCAATGATTCATTATAGTCCCATACCTACAATGAATCAAGTAAGTAATCCAGAGATTAAGGAAATGATTTAACTACATTTGGAAATGAAATCTTATTAAGCCAATCTTTATTGGTTATGCCTATTATTTGATCATTTGCATAATATAAGAAGTCATTATTGGCCAATCTTTATTCGTCTATGCCCATTATTTGATCATTTACATAATGTGAAGATATTGGAGCATATATCTTGATTTGGCATAAGCCAATAACTTGTTAAAACATCATTCTTATCAACCACTAATGATTTGATATACTTAAGCTCTTGCTTTCTTAGCTCACTTTAAACTTACTTTTTTTCTTCTTTCTTTCTTACTTTCTTAAAGAAATATTTAGAATTAATATCATGTGAGCTAACATTAAATCCAGTGTCTGCCCCACACCGAAAAGGGGTGGTTCACCGGTCAAAGTGAACCTAGATTATGTGCGTTAACATGAAATCCAGTGTTTGCCCCTCACCGAAAAGGGGTAGTTCACCGGCTAAAGTGAAACCAAGTCCAGTGTCTTCCCCACAATGAAAAGAGGTAGTTCATGGCTAAAGTGAACCGAATACTTTCTTTGAGCATTAACCGACATAGATCGTTTGAGCTAAATATGAAATCCAGTGTCTGCCCCACACTAAAAGGGTGGTTTCACCGGCCAAAGTGAAATCCAATCTACCTATCTCTCTTAGGTGGAATCCACTGGCTAGTTCCCATGCTGGAAACATAGTTCGAAGACAAGGAGATTTTCGGAGACTCTTATCCACCTTGGTGGAGCCTCAGCTCATGAGACTTACATGTGCTTGCACAAGCTCATTGCTAGCCTATCGGTGCTTTGCTTAATTTCTTTTATTTCATAACTTTTAGAGTTGAATCAAACATTATGGAAGATTTCTTCTAGTTATGAGGTTTACTTACTCTAAGGATAACTTGTAATTCCTTTCTTTACTTGATGAAATGTGAACTTAACCTTAAATTATTATCTTGGTGTTAATGAGACTCATCTCACACTTTCTAACACCCTCTTATGTGAGTATCTTTGACATAGTTGTCTTAGGTGTAAGTGAGACTTGTCTCACTTACTTTAACACCCCACTCTGGTCACTTTCATCACTCTTAAGCTTTTAGTTATGTTATTACTCACTTTATCTTGTTCAATGTCATTTTGTAGCTTTATACCATTCTTTATGAACGTTATGAACTTCGTTCAATGTAGTTACTGTTTTCATAGTTCATTTTGATAGAGTATGTTGGAACTTGTCCCAATGATTGGCATACCCTTGGTTATGAATTCATTTAGTTACATTTTTCATGCTTAATTTGGTTTAACTTAGTCATTAGCCAATTCTATATCATATTTTGGAAATAACATAGTAAGCCAATTCTATTGAACATTTTGGACATAACATTGTAAGCCAATTTATTGGCATTAGCTAAACTTTCACTAAACAATTGTCATGTTATTGTCACTAGACAAGAAAATAAACTTCATAAATATACTTTAGTGAACTTATCATCTCAATCAAGTCAACTTTTAACAGTAAACTAAACTTCATAAACGAATCATAACAAACTTCATATTCTCGAACAAAATTAAGCATTTTATCATTGTTTGTTTCGTGTAACTAATATCCAAATCATAAGAATCAAATCTATAGGCCTCATTAGTCATTAACAAATCAAGAAACCTATACATAAGGATCAGTTAGAACCACATACCAACAATATGTTCGAGATTACATCTACATACTTATTAGGATCGAAAACAAGGATAACTAGGGAAAAGGACGTTCAACAATTTCATTGGGAACAACCCTAGTTTCGATATTCATGGATTCAAAACGTTTGAAAAGCCTCTTGGAGAAAGATTTCCAGGAGATAAAACCCATACCTTATGTAGAATCGAATCTACGACGATCACTTTGCAAGAAAACCTTGAAGAGTACCTTGAAATCGCCTAAGAGAACCATGTCTTTTTACGTTCTTTGCTTACTCCCTTTGCGTTGTGTTTCTAAGTGAATGATCGTGGTTTTTAGGTCTTAGGAACTGATTTTGAATAATTCAACTTTAAACTAATTAACTTAATTAATAAATTAATTATCTAATTACTAAAACTCCCCTCCTAAGTTGACTAGACATAGGAGGACATTTGACTTAGCCAAATCTGAAAATTGGCTAAGGGTATCGGCTTTACCAAGGATTTAACTTAATTAATTAAGTTGCTAAATTAATTAATTAAGGCACTTAGGGAAATTACTAAAATACCCCTAACTCACTAGGACCACAACTAACCTCTTTCGACCATCCTAGGTTAGGTACTAGGTTGGTTGTCTCAATGGTGTCTCTGACTAGGTCTTAGGTTGTCGGGTCCATTAGTTGGTTCATTTTCGTTTGTCCTAGGTTAGTTAACTAGTTGTATAAGTTAGTTAGAGTCTAGAGGTTGTTAGGAAGCCAGGCCCAACTTGGCTGGACCCGTTCGCGCGACTGCCTCTAACCGCCTAACTGAATTCGGTTGGCTTGGTCGCATGGTCCCCCTCGCCCGGTTACACATGTGCTTGCACATGTGTTGCTGCCTATTTTCCCAACCGTGCACTTCTATTGTCGCATTTGGAAAGTTCACTCCTTGTCCAAGGATCCTCACTATGTCCTTTGACACTGCTTAATCTACATGATCATTTTCATTGATCATGTGCTATGGTACTAGGCTTGACAATTGAATGCCTAGTACATAATATGTATTATGTGAAGAATACTATATTTTAGCTTAGGGTCTTCATTGCAGGTACAATTATAAACAAGCTCGTTAATACATAGAAAATTGGCTAACACCCTTAGCCAATATTTCTAATATGCCCAATATTATTCAATATTGGGCATTGAGATGCCTATGTATCCCAATACGCTTTCTTAAAACCTATTAGGCTCTTTACTAGACATGTACATTTTCTGGTATGTTACAGGGAGATACTGCCCCATGGACCACGGACCGTCAAAGGGGTCATGAACCACCTTCACGGACCATGAAGGTGGACGTGGTCCCTGGGCGGGCTTCCCAAATTTGATTTTCCAAATAATTACTATATGAGTTTTTATTAAGTGGGGTAGTTTTAAAAGGTTTATATTATTATATAAATAGTTTCAAGTCTTAAAACCTTCCTTTAACTCATTATTTCAAAATCCCAAATCGAAACCCCAAAGTTCTCTCTAGTCAATTCCTCCATTGTTGAAACCTCGAGCTTCAAGGAGGAGGACCAATTTCTCAAGGTTTTCAAAAACAATTCTTAGGTAAATTTTAATCAAGTTATGGTATTTCATCCTTGAACTCTTTTTCTTCAAGGAGACAAACTTCAGAAAGAGTTTCCCAAGACATTAAGAACATGAGATCTTCTAAATTAAATTCTAGCCATGGGTTCTTGCATAAAATGTTTTGAATCATTTATTTATGATTGAATTG
>JAJJBR010001496.1:23496-42449 GCA_022817965.1 Solanum lycopersicoides | reverse complement strand
ATATATATATATATATATGTATATGTATATATATATATATGTATATGTATATATATATATATATGTATATGTATATATATATATATATATATGTATATATATGTATTCACGACATATGATTATACGAGCATACCGCGCATATATAAGTACTAGGTGGACAAATTTTCAGCCATGGATATTATTTGAGTTTAAGTTTCAGGTGGTATCATTATTACCCTTTTTTTACGGTAAATATTTATGATTCTATTTTCCTCTGTACATACCAATACATTTTTATTCGTACTGACGTCCCTTTGCCTAGGGACACTGCTTTTTGTTTTATTCAAGCAGGTACAGGTAGGGACTCTAATCGACCCACACACTAGGATTCAGGTTCAACTGTGAGTTGATAAGATCAATCTTTTCCTGGGGCTGCTAGAGGATGTTTACTTTTGTTGTACAGTTGGGTATAGTCGGGGCCTTGTCTCGACAGTGATTACGTCACTCATAGAGGATATTATGGACACAATATTCTAAGTTTTCTTTTGTATGTTTCAACCTCCAGCCAATAGTCTTGGCATGTACATATGTGTGTGTAAGTAAGCATGCCTTCAGTGGTGGCCTCGTCGTCTATGTAATGTCCCTAAAACAAAATAGGTGAAGGTAGAACCTAATATGTGTGTCATGAGGTTTTTAAAATCTTAAAATGGTTAATTATGATGTTTAGTGGAAGTGTCTAAAGTTTGGAAGTGTTTGGAGTTGAAACGTCCAATATGCTCAAAAGATAGCCTTGAGACCTGCTTGTATGTGTCTATATTGTCTGTTGTGGTTATATACCTTGTTTGAATGAGTTTAATGAGTCAACGTCAAGGCACATGTTATACTCAAGGATAAAGGACCCTAATTGATGTTGTTGGAAGGTGTTTTACAAGGAGCCAAGTCAAAAGGGACAAGCCTTAGCCAAAAGCCAAGATTGTCCCAAGATGGTAGCTCACTGCCTCAAAGTTCAGGGACCCCTTCACGGTCAGTAGACTTGACGACGGACCGTGAAGGATCTAATGGACATGAATTAGCCTCATGGAGGCTTGACAAGGCAAGGGAGATACTTCCCCAAGGACCACCGACCGTCAAAGGGGTTGTGAACCACCTTCACGGACCATGAAGGTGGACGTGGTCCCCGGGCGGGCTGCCCAAATTTGATTTTCCAAATAATTTCAATTTGAGTTCTTATTAAGTGGGGTTAGTTTTAAAAGGCTTATATCATTAATATAAATAGTTTCAAGTCTTAAAACCTTCCTTTAAATCATTATTTCAAAACCCCAAAGTTCTCTCTAGTCAGTTCCTCCATTGTTGGAACCTCTAGCTTCAAGGAAGAGGACCAATTTCTCAAGGTTTTAGACCAAATTTCGTGGGTACTTCTAATCAAGGTATGGTGTTTAATCCTTGAACTCTTTTTCTTCGAGGAGACAAACTTCAAAAAGGGTTTTCCATGACTTTCAAAACATGAGATCTTCTAAATGGAATTCTAACCATGGATTCTTGCATAAAATGTTTTGAATCAGTGATTAATATTGAATTGATGTAAATTTGATGATTCTAAGTTAAAAACCCTATGAACCCATGCAAATCATGAAATCCTTATTCTGCCTATATTATGGTGATGTGATCCTAGCTCTATTGTATTGATTTCTTGTGTTATTTACTTTGGGATATTGAATTATGTAAGAAGCAAGTTAGAATTGTGTATAGGCTATCCCGGTTGGATGAATTTCATATTGTATTATGTTGATTCAATGTATAGTTTGATTATTGGTTTGAATTGGTGATTATGGCTATTGGTGAGAGCCTCTGTGTATTGGATTGGTTGAATTGTCTATGGATTGGAGATGTTGATATTGGAATGGTGGTATGTTGACCTAACTTCTTCTATCTTGTGTAGTATAGGTCTTGAATTGTGATGTTTGGTATGGTCCACTTATGGTGGCGGTCCTTATGTTCTATACTTGTGAAGAATATGGCCTTGTCGGCATTACTTTCCTGAATTGTGATATAATCATGTTGTAACTTGTGATGATAGTCTAGTGAAGTATGATTTTGATTATATATATGTCTAAAGTGAATTTATGTGTTCTTTTATTTGATTATAGGTGAGCATGATAGGTTATAGTGATGTATTTAGTTGTGTATACTTGATATTGAAGTATGATTCTTCCTTAGTGACTATATGAGTCTTGTGATGAAGAATGTTAAGGTTTCTACAGAAGTGAATAGGGTGACCTATAGGTTACTTGGTTGTCCCTATATTTTTCTTGAGTATTATACTATATATGATAATGTGAAGTATGTATGTCTTGTTTTGTTAGACTTATGTCCCTTTACTTGATACATGAAGAATATGGAAATGACTCTTGACTTAGTAGGCTAAAGCACCTATGTCATGAAATTATATGTGTGATTGAAATATGACCTTGAACATTGTTAAAAGGGTCATTTATGTGGAACGTTCAACCTAGATAGAAGGTTATGACGTAATGGTATCCTTCTTGTGTGAATAATGGACTTATAGGTTGATTTCCTGGAACGACATGAAATCATACTTAGGAAAGTCATTGAACTATCTTAGTAACCATTGTATGGCAGCCCTAGTGGACCCTCTTTAGTAAGGTGTATTATGATTTGGTTATGACTACTATATGGTATCTCTTCATATGCTCCTTAATTGAATTACTCTATTCGAAAAAAGGCTAGCACCAAGTGAGTATTCTTGGGGATTGTCTTTACTTAAGTTGAGACTAGAGTACAAAAAAAAATCTTCATATTCCTTAACCATGTGCCTACAAACCATTTGCAAGTAGAACACCCTCCATTGGAGTAGGGTAAGCTATGGATTCCTTGCCTAGATAGTATGGTCTATGTCGGTTATTGCCTATTCTCATCATGTGGGATAGTGCTAGTGTTGGATAAGTACTATGAAGTTTAGGTTGTGGAATGGGATGTTATCTAGACATTGCACGAGTAGGCTTTGAAGATGTTCGTATGTAGGTTCGCTAGGTATTCTCCAAGACCATTATTTGAAAGTCCTGAATTGTTGAATGCCTCTTAAATGGTGTAATGAACATAGTGACTTGAGTTTAAGGCATGTTAATGAAAAGGTACTTATCTAGAGTAGCTTTAGGATTTCTTAGGTATGCTTGGAGGGTGTATGGGCGGTCTCATCATGTTTTACTTAGGTGAATCTTAGAGTAATTCTAGGTAGGGCATTTAATTGATGAAATGGGAATAATCTTATCTTAGGTAGTCTAAAGGGTCATTTTGGTGTGTGTGAAGGGGTTGTATGGGCGGTCATTTCATAACTCACTCAAGTGCGCCTTAGAATAACCTATGGTAGGGGAGTCTCATGCTTATGTGTCTTAAAGTGATCTTGATACTATATAATGGAGTGTGACTTATATGTGTAGTTGGTGTAAAATGTGGTTCTTATACTTATGTTATGAAATTTTCTTCAAAAAGAGCATGCTTTATACAAATGTCCTTTTATCATGATTTTATGCACATACCTAGTGCATTATAATGTACTAATTCCATATATTTTATCTTATCTCTAAAGGTGTAGGTGGAAATTGAGAGGAGTTTTTTAAGTGAAGCTTGGACATTAGTATCAGTTCAAGCAAAGTTGGGGTATGTCCTCAATTGTTCCGAGGACATCACTGTATTTAGATTTCTTTGATAAAAGTATTGTAATAGACTTAGATACTTCTATATTGTATTGTATTGGTCGTGTCCCAAGATATTTGTGTGTCTAAGATGGCTTCTTGAGACTTAGCCTTTCCTTATGATTTTCCTTGAAAGATATTTTGAAGTACTATTCAATTGTGTTAAAATTTTTAATTATGCACTACTTTTTATACATGTATGCATTGAATGATGTTAAAAGGGCTTGTACAAGAACTCTGAGAGGTTGAGTACGCCGTGCCACGACTCCAAGGATGCCTTTTATTCTAGGGCGTACTTGCAGGTCGTGACAAGCTTGGTATCAAAGCATAGGTTATGTAGTAGTCTTAGGAATCCAAAGTATCATTAAAGACACGTTTAGTAGAGTCGTGAGTCGCAACAAATCTATGAGAGAGAGGCTATATGACAATAGAGTTCCACTTTCTTCTTCACTCTTGTGTCGTGCCGTTGAGTTAAAAGTTATGAGTATCCTTATTAATGCTTTTCTTTGTGTTTATAGGATATGACAACTAGGTGGATGGCCGCTAGAAAATTTGAAGAGTAGAGAGTGAATGAGGGAGTTCCTCCCTAAATTGAGAAAGTTGAACAAGTTCTCCAATGTGGACAAGCACCACAAGGTGTTCAAGCTCCTCAAGGTGATCAAGTCCCTATTGTGGGTCAAGGGATGAGGTTTCAGTGGTTCCCCTGGAAATGACTAATAGGGAGATTAGAGAGGATCTCCTTACCCTAGCTTGAGCTATGACAACTCATGTGACTAGAGACATTGGGCCAAGGGTGAATGTTATAGAGAGTACCATGACCTCTAGGTTGAGAGACTTTGTGAGGATGAATCCTCCTATATTTCTTGGCTCTAAGGTTGGAGAGGAACACCAAGAGTTTCTTGATGTTGTGTGTATGGTGTTGAGTTCAATGGGGGTGACTTATAGGGTGAAGGCAGAGTTAGCTTTGTATCAATTGAAGGAGGTTGCTCAAGTATGGTACACTCAATGGAAAGATAAAAGGCCGGTTGAGTTGGGTACCACGGAGTGGGAACAGTTTAAGGAAGCCTTCTTAGGAAAGTATCGTGAGAGGAGGGAGGTGAAGATTGAAGAGTTCATTCACCTTAGACAAGGGAACATGAGTGTTTAAGAGTATTCTTTGAAGTTTACCTTGTTGTCTAGGTATGTTCCATCATTGGTGTCTAACCCTAGGGATGATATGAGTAGGTCTATCACCGGTGTTGCCGACCTTGTGAAAGAAGAGTGTCATACGACCATGCTCCATAATGATATTAACTTGTCTAGACTTATAGTGTATGCTCAATCCACTGAGGAGTCTGAACTTAGTAGGATCTCAAGGAATTTGAAGAGGAGTGGATCCAATGAGCAAAACCAACTTAGGTTTAAGAAGAGGGATCCAAATCAAGAAGGATTTAGTGCTCCTAAGGACAAGAGTGAGGGTGGTCTTCTCAAGGTGGTAATCCCACTTGTGTTACTTGTGGGAAGAAGCACTTTGGGAATTGTCTAGCTGGTACCGGTGGTTTCTTTGGTTGTGGTAAGGATGGTCATAAGGTGAGGGATTGTCCTACTATTATGGCTAGAGGAAGAGAGGCCAAGCAAGTTCCTTCTAGTGCTCCTAAAGGTGATGTTCCAAGGAAGAATCGCTTTTATGCTCTCCGAGCAACAGGAACAAAGTTGGATGATGATGATGCCGATAAGTTATAGTTTCCTCTCTTATGTTGTGATGGGTTCCTTAAGTGGGGGAGTATAGTGAGTAGTGTAGTTGTGATTTGTTGTCTCTTCTCCTCTTCTATTCAAGCTTGAGAGATATCATGTCATAGTAGCATGTTGCATGTTGCATTTTGTTTTGGAGTCTTGTTGAAAATGAATTTTATTGATCTCCTTGCAGTGTGCATCTTATGTGCTTATCCTCCTGTAGAACGACTGTAGGCCTGTGCCAATTGTCCTGCAATACTCGATAGAAATATCGACTTTACAAAGGCTAGCGGGTGCAGGTATAAGGTCCGTTCTCGCCTGATGTCTACTCAGTCACCACGATGGGAAAGACTAAAGGCGGCTGCTTGTAAACCAAACAGGTTACATCTATTACCTCTTGAATTTTGGATTGGAAGGGCTAAAAGTAGCTGATCAATGGTTACTTCCGCTGATGCTGCAACAGTATGGTACCAAGAGACCCATTTCAGCCACTGTTTCACCCATCTGAGTAAAGCAGTGCGTTAAAGGATTTCTCTCTCACCATCAAACACCAACTCATTTGGAAAGAGTCGTATCTCCTTAGGTGTTAATTCCTTCCGGAGATAATATTATGTTGTAAAATTAGTTTATATGGTTTTGTCTCTCATATTGTCATGCTTCCGTCATAAATTGCTTAAGAGTGGTATTATTGAATGTTTGAGCATGTTTCACTGTAAGGTTTAGAACTCACTGTTAAGAATTAGAAATTTTGACTAAATTGATCTTTATGAAAAATGATTATAATGTGCTAGAGTTGATGCATATGAGAATGATAATGTGTGGAGAAAGAGTTCCTCCTAGATGAAATGAAGAATGTGAGTCTTATTGCATGATGAGTTGTAAATTAGTTTCTATCTTCTTGTTGTGTTTTAATTCTCTTGATTATGTGAAATTGGTGTTCCAACTATATATGTGTATTGTGTAATGTGTGATATGGTTATGTGCTTCAAGTCTCAAGTTTCTTATCTCTTGAAAGTGCCTAAACTGTAGCAAGTGTCATTCGAGGATGAATGTTGTCCAAGTGGTGGAGAATGTAATGTCCCTAAAATGAATTAGGTGAAGTTAGAGCCTAACATGTGAGTCATGAGGTTTATAAAATTTTAAATGGTTAAATATCATTTTTATAGGCAGTGTCTAAAGTTTGGATGTGTTTGGCGGTCAACGTCCATGAACTTCCAAGACGTTCGAAAGATAGCCTTCAAACGTGCTTGTATGTGTCTATGTGGTGTGTTGTGGATCTATGCCTTGTTTGAATGAGTTTAATGAGTCAACGTCAAGGCACATGTTAGACTCAAGGCTAAAGTACCCTAATTGATTTTGGTGGAAGGTGTTTGACAAGGAGCTAATCCAAAAGGGACAAGCCTTAGCCAAAAGCCAAGATTGTCCAAAGTTTGCAGCTCACTGCCTCAAAGTTCACAGACCCCTTCACAGTCAGTAGACTTGACCACGGTCCGTGAAGGAGTTCGTGACATGCCTTATCCTAATGGAGGTTTGAAAAGGCAAGGAGTGTCACAACCCAGATTCTGGAATCCAAATCGCAATCGCAACGTTTACCTCTCAGAAGTCGCAGACAAGCCTCTTCTTAGCTTTCATCACAATCATATAGTTAAATTTGCGGAAAATTTATAAAATTTAAAGCATAATGAAGTATACATAGACTTCATATAAATACTACGTAGATTGATATGCTAATAATCTCAAACTAAACAACCATCTACAATCGATTAAACGATTCAAATGAAAAAAACAATACATATCATAATGGTTTGCCAAAACGGCCTTAATACAAAGCTTTTGAATAAAATATCTGAAATGAAACGCTAGGGAAAACATCCACTATCTATGTCTAAAGTACTAAGCTAGAAAGATAAATGTAGCATCTTTGAACTCAAGAGGACCTAACAAAGTCTGGAGATCGCTAAGTCCAAACCGCTTCAATGAGTCTTCAACCTTCTCTCTGACCTGCACCTATAAAATAGTAATAGTATAGGGTTAGTACACACTTGTAATAAGTATGGGTGGTATTCACACATACACATGAAGACTATGCATGATCACAAAAAGATCTTCCTATAACAACATGCCATTTATGGTATGTGAAGTCACTAGACTTTCTTAATTCGTTATTTGTAATTCATGGTGTGAATATGGCGTATTTTAATGCATTCAAAACACACGACTCATTTTCTATATAAACATAAAACCTTGAATCATGAACATAATTTTAGAACAACTCGAACGAAAAATTAAAAATTTGCTCCCTCTATGCCGAGAGCACCATTTTCCATAGTTTATTTTTCAGTTTTTTCTTCTTTTTGTTGTCTAGTTCAAAGATCTCCTTTGATCCCATGTTTTACTTACAAGTGCAACTTACTTTTTTTCTTCTTTCTTTCTTACTTTCTTAAAGAAATATTTAGAATTAATATCATGTGAGCTAACATTAAATCCAGTGTCTGCCCCACACCGAAAAGGGGTGGTTCACTGGTCAAAGTGAACCTAGATTATGTGAGTTAACATGAAATCCAGTGTTTGCCCCTCACCGAAAAGGGGTAGTTTTCCGGCTAAAGTGAAACCAAGTCCAGTGTCTTTCCCACAATGAAAAGAGGTAGTTCACGGCTAAAGTGAACCGAATACTTTCTTTGAGCATTAACCGACATAGATCATTTGAGCTAAATATGAAATCCAGTGTCTGCCCCACACTAAAAGGGTGGTTTCACCGGCCAAAGTGAAATCCAATCTACCTACCTCTCTTAGGTGGAATCCACTGGCTAGTTCCCATGATGGAAACATAGTTCGAAGACAAGGAAATTTTCGGAGACTCTTATCCACCTTAGTGGAGCCTCAGCTCATGAGACTTACATGTGCTTGCAAGAGCTCATTGCTAGCCTATCGGTGCTTTGCTTAATTTCTTTTATTTCATAACTTTTAGAGTTGACTCAAACATTATGGAAGATTTCTTCTAGTTATGAGGTTTACTTACTCTAAGGATAACTTGTAATTCCTTTCTTTACTTGATGAAATGTGAACTTAACCTTAAATTATTATCTTGGTGTTAATGAGACTAATCTCACACTTTCTAACACCCTCTTATGTGAGTATCTTTAACATAGTTGTCTTAGGTGTAAGTGAGACTTGTCTCACTTCCTTTAACACCCCACTCTGGTCACTTTCATCACTCTTAAGCTTTTAGTTATGTTATTACTCACTTTATCTTGTTCAATTTCATTTGTAGCTTTATACCATTCTTTATGAACGTTATGAACTTCGTTCAATGTAGTTACTGTTTTCATAGTTCATTTTGATAGAGTATGTTGGAACTTGTCCCAATGATTGGCATACCCTTGGTTATGAATTCATTTAGTTACATTGTTCATGCTTAATTTGGTTTAACTTAGTCATTAGCCAATTCTATATCATATTTTGGAAATAACATAGTAAGCCAATTCTATTGAACATTTTGGACATAACATTGTAAGCCAATTTATTGGCATTAGCTAAACTTTCACTAAACAATTGTCATGTTATTGTCACTAGACAAGAAAATAAACTTCATAAATATACTTTAGTGAACTTATCATCTCAATCAAGTCAACTTTTAACAGTAAACTAAACTTCATAAACGAATCATAACAAACTTCATATTCTCGAACAAAATTAAGCATTTTATCATTCTTTGTTTCGTGTAACTAATATCCAAATCATAAGAATCAAATCTATAGGCCTCATTAGTCATTAAAAAATCAAGAAACCTATACATAAGGATCAGTTAGAACCACATACCAACAATATGTTCGAGATTACATCTACATACTTATTAGGATCGAAAACAAGGATAACTAGGGAAAAGGACGTTCAACAATTTCATTGGGAACAACCCTAGTTTCGATATTCATGGATTCAAAACGTTTGAAAAGCCTCTTAGAGAAAGATTTCCAGGAGATAAAACCCATACCTTATGTAGAATCGAATCTACGACGATCACTTTGCAAGAAAACCTTGAAGAGTACGTTTAAATCGCCTAAGAGAACCATGTCTTTTTACGTTCTTTGCTTACTGTCTTTGCGTTGTGTTTCTAAGTGAATGGTCGTGGTTTTTAGGTCTTAGGAACTGATTTTGAATAATTCAACTTTAAACTAATTAACTTAATTAATAAATTAATTATCTAATTACTAAAACTCCCCTCCTAAGTTGACTAGACATAGGAGGACATTTGACTTAGCCAAATCTGAAAATTGGCTAAGGGTATCGGCTTTACCAAGGATTTAACTTAATTAATTAAGTTGCTAAATTAATTAATTAAGGCACTTAGGGAAATTACTAAAATACCCCTAAGTCACTAGGACCACAACTAACCTCTTTGGACCATCCTAGGTTAGGTACTAGGTTGTCTCTTAGTTAGTTACACGGTATGGTGTCTCTGACTAGGTCTTAGGTTGTCGGGTCCATTAGTTGGTTCATTTTCGTTTGTCCTAGGTTAGTTAACTAGTTGTATAAGTTAGTTAGAGTCTAGAGGTTGTTAGGAAGCGAGGCCCAACTTGGCTGGACCCGTTCGCGCGACTGCCTCTAACCGCCTAACTGAATTCGGTTGGCTTGGTCGCATGGTCCCCCTCGCCCGGTTACACATGTGTTGCTGCCTACTTTCCCAACCGTGAACTTCTATTGTTGCATTTGGAAAGTTCACTCCTTGTCCAAGGATCCTCACTATGTCCTTTGACACTGCTTAATCTACATGATCATTTTCATTGATCATGTGCTATGGTACTAGGCTTGACAATTGAATGCCTAGTACATAATATGTATTATGTGAAGAATACTATATTTTAGCTTAGGATCTTCATTGCAGGTACAATTATAAACAAGCTCGTTAATACATAGAAATTTGGCTAACACCCTTAGCCAATATTTCTAATATGCCCAATATTATTCAATATTTGGCATTGGGATGCCTATGTATCCCAATACACTTTCTTAAAACCTATTAGGCTCTTTACTAGACATGTACATTTTTCTGGTATGTTACAGGGAGATACTGCCCCAAGGACCATGGATCGTCAAAGGGGTCATGAACC
Source organism: Solanum lycopersicoides (assembly GCA_022817965.1). Classification (NCBI taxonomy): domain Eukaryota; kingdom Viridiplantae; phylum Streptophyta; class Magnoliopsida; order Solanales; family Solanaceae; genus Solanum; species Solanum lycopersicoides. The sequence continues at coordinate 31,936 of JAJJBR010001496.1, read as the reverse complement.
ACCTTCACGGACCATGAAGGTGGACGTGGTCCCTGGGCGGGCTTCCCAAATTTGATTTTCCAAATAATTACTATATGAATTTTTATTAAGTGGGGTAGTTTTAAAAGGTTTATATTATTATATAAATAGTTTCAAGTCTTAAAACCTTCCTTTAACTCATTATTTCGAAATCCCAAATCGAAACCCCAAAGTTCTCTCTAGTCAATTCCTCCATTGTTGAAACCTCGAGCTTCAAGGAGGAGGACCAATTTCTCAAGGTTTTCAAAAACAATTCTTAGGTAAATTTTAATCAAGTTATGGTATTTCATCCTTGAACTCTTTTTCTTCAAGGAGACAAACTTCAGAAAGAGTTTCCCAAGACATTAAGAACATGAGATCTTCTAAATTGAATTCTAGCCATGGGTTCTTGCATAAAATGTTTTGAATCATTTATTTATGATTGAATTGATGTTAATTTTATGATTATAAGTTAAAAACTCTATTAACCCATGCAAATCATGAAATCCTTATTTAGCCTATATTATGGGTGATGTGAATCTAGCTCTATTATATTCAATTCTTGTGTAGTTTACTTTGGTCTATTGAATTATGTAAGATCATGTTATAATTGTGTATAGGCTGTCCTAATTGGATAAATTTCATATTGTATTATGTTGAATACATGTAAATTTTGATTATTCATTTGAATTGGGGATTATGGCTATTGGTGAGAGCCTTTGTGTATTGGATTGGTTGAATTGGCTACGGATTGGAGATGTTGATGTTGGAATGGTGGTATGTTGACCTAACTTCTTCTATATTTTGTAGCATAGGTCTTGAATTGTGATGCTTGGTATAGTCCACTTATGGTGGCGGTGCTTATGTTCTATACTTGTGAAGAATGTGGCCTTGTCGGCATTACTTTCATGAATTGTGATATTATCATGTTGTGACTTGTAATGATAATCAAGTGAAGTATGATTTTGATTATGTATATGTGTTAAGTGAAAGTATGTGTTCTCTTATTTTCTTATAGGTGATCATGATAGATTATAGTGATGTATTTACGTGTGTATACTTGATGTTGAAGTATGATGTTTCCTAATTGACTATATGAGTCTTGTGATGAGGAATGTTAAGGTTTCTATAGTAGTGAATAGGGTGACCTATAGTTGACTTGGTTGTCCCTATGTGCTTCTTGAATATTACGCTATATGTGATAATGTGAAGTATGTTTGTCTTGTTTTGGTAGACTTATGTCCCTCTACTTGTTACATGAAGAATATGGATATGACTCTTGACTTAGTAGGCTAGAGAACCTTTGTCATGAATGTATATGCGTGATTGAAATATGACCTTGAACATAGTTTAGAAGGTCATTTATGTGGAACCTTCAACCAAGATAGAAGGTAATGATATCCTTGAAGTTGAAACATGTAATGGTATCCTTCTTGTGTGAATGATGGACTTAGGGGTTGGTTGTCTGGAACGATATGAAATCATTCTTAGGAAAGTCATTAAGCTATTTTAGTAACCATTGTATGGCAGCCCTAGTGGACCCTTTTTGGTAAGGTGTATTATGATTTGGTTATGACTACTATATGGTACCTCTTAATATGATCCTTGATTGAATTAATCTATGAGAACAAAGGCTAGCACCAAGTGAGTATGCTTGTTTCACAACCGGAAAGTATCCCCTAGAAGTAACATGGCGTACTTGACCTCTCGGAGGTCTTATACAAGCCCATTGTCATCATTAATCACATTGTCATAGGTAAATTAACAGAAAATTTAAAACTTTCTTAGCACATCATATGCTAGAAACATCACTTCATATATATATAAAATATAAGTCGTAATACATAGTTAAGGACTCTAAGTCTCTTTTGACAACATAGACTCAACATCAATAGAGTAGAATAGGGACACGGACCTTCACAACATAAAATATTAACTAAGATATTACATAACTTTAAGAATGACTTGACATAAGAAATCGTGAATCATAAGGAATCCTTTCTTGAACTTGGGAAACATCTATCAAGCCCTTCACTTTAGATACATCCTTTAAGCATTCATAAACTACACTTTGTGTAAAAAGGTAGAGAAGAATGTTGTTAGTACAAGAATGCACAAAGTATGGCAATCATGAAAAAACATGCATTAAAAAGGGACATTTTATTTTGAAACCATGCATCATGCCTTTTACTGAAAACTTCATAAAAATTTGATGTAATAAGCACAACATAGCTCATACACTTCAAATAAGCGTGGACACTATCCATAACATCACATAAAGACACATTATTCATTTAAAGCACATTTATCATATTTATCATATTATCTTGTCTTCTACCTTAAGTTTTTTGTAACGCTCCGAAAGTCTAAGACCTAATCTAGAGACTAACATAAGTTTCTAAGGGTGAGGGTACTGTTTTAAGACCTTATAAAATGTATATAAGTTATTTAGGAAGTTTAAGAATCAAAACGACAAGAAACTTCCAAGACGTCCAGAAGCTAGTCTAATTGAACTAATGAAACGTACTTAGCTTTAGGAAAGGTTTAGGATGGGTGTAAGAGGTATAAAACTAGTAAGATGACTTTATAAAGTTAAAAACATGTATATAGAGTAAGAAAGTCCAGGTCCTACCCCCCAAGGTTTGCCTTAGGGGTCCACGAAAGGACCCCAAACTTGGCTTGGCAAGCTGCCAAAGCAGCACCCAAAATACACATAGATGAAACAAGTCCGCGTCAAGGACCTTGGTGGCTTTTGGTCAAATCTCAAGTTATCATATTTGGCAGGTAGTGTACTTCACTGGCTCGAAAATTAATTTATAAAAACATGCGGGTACAGCTCCGCGTCGCGGACTTGTACCCCGACGAAAATTTGAAATTTGGATTTGAAGTTTGACTTCATTAAAGGGTCAACTTAAGTGAGGGGTATTTTGGGTATTAATGGGGGGTCTATATATTGATTTCCAATCAGTTTTCCCTCACATTTACTCACTCAAATCAAAACCCAAAAGCGCTCACCTCTCTCTATTTTCTCTCTCTATTCATCCTCCATTGAAGGAAGAAGAAAGCTTGAAGAAGAAGACCAATTTCTCTAGGATTTCACTTAAATTTAGTGGATTAATCTTCATTAAGGTATGTTTCTTCACTCTTGGTATTCCTTTCCCCAAGAGGTCCTTTCAAAGTTGATTTCTAAATCACCCAATTCCAAGGTTTTTCCAATTTTAATGGGTTTTCTTCTAAACTTCAAATTGATGATTAATTGTGATTGCTTGTGACTAATTAAGTGTATATTGTTCGTTAATTGATGTTGATTGATGCAATTTCATGTAGATCATTTTGCTTTTCCCCAATTTCCCAAATCTTGCATCTTACTTATGAATTGATGGGAATTGAAAAATGTATTGATTGTTAGACTTGTTTTATCAATTCTAACTCATTCATGGACTGCCTAGGATGATTAAATGTTGGTATTGCATCTATTTGTTGAAGAATTCATGATGAACCCTATTCCCCTAACCCTAGGTTATGAATTGAAGATTAATTAGGATAATGTGATGACCTTACATGTAAATGACACTATGTGATGTTGGAAATTCTTGTGAATATATATGTTTGGTCTATCTTGCTAAAGTATGAAGTTATATACTCTTAATGATATGATATGTGAAGTTAGACATTGTTTATGGTTCTAGTTAGGTTTACTTGACTAAGTAAGGTTATGGGGCTTTGCTTAGTTAATGCACAAGTGGATTTAATGAGGGTCATGAGTAATGGTGTTGCTTGCTTATAATGTGATGAACTCTTATTCATGAATGTGATGTTATGACTTGATGATTGAGTTGTATTTGAGTATAGGTTCAAGTATGTTGATATGCATGTTACTTGCTTTGACTTAAGGTGGTTTTGTCTTGTATAGTACATGGTATTTACTTGATGAATATGCATTAACGAATTGTATTGGTTCTTCAATGTGCATAACTCTTTCCAAATGTAAAATAGCATGTTTTAATGAAATGTCCCTTTTTAGCATTATTTGATATTATATGCGCATATGTTCTCATACTTGGTACATGTGATGTGCTAACCCATTTTCTCCGTTTTCCCCAACATTTTAGGTTCCGATCGTTGAAGGCTTTTTGAGATGAATTTGAAGAAGACTTGGAATTACTCAATCATGCAAATTGGGTAGGTCCTCACTTTCCAAGGGCAATGCCAATATCGAGCTTATGAAGTTGTTTTAGTTTTAAGACTTTTATGTTTCTTCTTTTCATTTTAGTACGAATTGTATATCCTATATGTGTAGTTACATTGTTGTATGGGATATGCCCAATTGATATATTCTTGTTTTTGATGGTTATGAGATGAGACACTCTTTTAAGACTATGTCATATCTTATATATGTATGCGCAATAAAAGTAGAAGACTATGTAATGTTCTTTTATGAAGGGTCTATGTATACTCGATACAAATATATATTATGTGTATGCGAGAGGTCTATGTAAACCTCAAGATAGATATATAAAAGTTTTAAATTTTTGGCATTTTTAACCTATGAATGTAATGATGTAAACTAAGAGTCTAGTCTTAGTCCTCTTCGAGGATGACGACGCCGGTTACGTCTAGGCGGTGCTCCACGGATGTGACAAACTTTGTATATGAGCATGAGGTTGAATATCTTTAGAATCGATGTCTCTCTCAACCATGTATATGTACATTCTTACTCATAATTGTGAAGCGCGCCACACTTATGAATAGGAAACTATATGATGCTTAGGAAACTCTCACTTTCTTGGAAATCCAATGTCGTGCCTCGAGAGTCTTGCACTTTATGTGCCTTGATCATATAATTCTTTCATTGTGATTATAGGCAATGAATACTCAAAGGAACGCGGCACGAAGACTTGAGGAAGAGATTGTCAATGCGGGAGTTCCTCCCTGTGGTGATCAAGTCCCTCCTCTTGAAGAAGTTTCTAATAATGACCAAGATCCGGTCAATCCTCCACTTATGACGGATGGTGACATAAGGGTTGTCTTTCTACAAATGGACCAAGCCATTACTACACAAGCAAAAGCCGTCACTACTCAAGAACAAGCCCTGACGGCCCAAGCTAATCGGGAGTTGGTACATGTTGGCACCATGGCCTCCCGTTTGAGAGATTTTACTATAATGAATCCTCCTACTTTCTATGGGTCAAAAGTTGAGAAATACCCCCAATAGTTCATTTATGAAGTCTACAAGATTCTCTATGCTATGGGGTTGACTACTAGTGAGAAAGCCGAGTTAGCCACTTATCAACTCAAAGATGTGACCTAAACTTGGTACGTTCAATGGAGATATAATAGGCATTAAAAGGGTGGACCGGTGACTTGGGAGATCTTCAAGAAGGATTTTCTTGATAGGTTCTTTCCTCAGGAGAATAGGTAAGCCAAAGTGGTGGATTTCATCAACCTTCGTCTAGGAGGTGTGAGTGTACTTGAATACTCTTTTAAATTTACTAAATTGTCAAAGTATTCTCCTTCATTAGTTTCCGATACTAGGAATGAAATGAGCCGCTTTGTGATGGGGGTGTCGGATGAATTGAAGGAAGAATGTCATTCGGCTATGCTACATGAAAATATGAACATCTCTCGTCTCATGGTTCATGCTCAACAAGTGGAAGAGACAAGGGCTAAGAGAAAGAGTAGGCATGCCCAAGGGCAAGGTCTTTTGATGGTGGTGCTTCAAGGGGTAGTCCTGATATCCAAGACAAGCCTGGATTCAAGAAGAGGTCCTCTATTCAAGTTACTTCCAAGTTCCCTAAGGCTCGTGAAGATAGGGTGTCTAACCCTAAGACTTAAAAGGGAAGGAGCACTGGTTCACCAACTAAGAAGCCAACTTGTGGAAGGTGTGGCAAAAAGAACTATGGAGACTACCTTAAAGGGACGGACAATTGTTTTGGTTGTGGTAAAAGTGGGCACAAAGTTCAAGATTGCCCAAATGTGAAGGGGCAATACAAGGAAAGTGGACAAGCAAGTGGTTCGAAAGCTGATGCTCTAAAGAAGAACCGCTTTTATGCTCTCCTCTCTAGAGGTGAGCAAGAAACTTCTCCCGATGTGGTGAATGGTATGTTGAAAGTCTTATATATTGATGTATATGATTTACTTGATCTCGGTGCTACCTTGTCATTTGTTACTCCTCTAGTACCTAAAAAGTTTGACATTTTGCCCGATATCTTGAATGAACCTTTCATGGTGTCTACCCCGGTGGGCGAGTCGGTGGTTGCAAAAAGGGTGTATAGAAATTGTCCTATAATGTTGCCCAATAGAGTTACTCATGTTGAACTAGTAGAACTTGACATGTTTTATTTCGATGTTATTTTAGGTATGGATTGGTTGCATGCTTGTTTCGCTTCTATCGATTGTAGAATGAGGGTGGTGAAGTTTAACTTTCCAAATGAACCCATTTTATAATGAAAGGGGGGGGGGAATTCTATTCCTAGAGATCGTATCATTTCTTATTTAAAAGCTTGTAGGATGATCTCTAAAGGGTGTTTATACTATATTGTGAGAGTCAAAGATTTAGACTCCGAAATTCCTCCCATTGAGTCGGTCCCTTTAGTGAGGGAATTTCCGGAGGTCTTTCCTAATGACCTTCCCGGTATTCCTCCTGAACGGGAAATTGATTTTGGTATCGAATTTCTACCGGATATAAATCCCATTTTAATTCCTCCTTATCGGATGGCTCTGGACGAATTTAAAGAGTTGAAGTCTCAACTCAAGGACTTGCTATACAAGGGCTTTATTCGGTCTAGTATTTCTTCATGGGGTGCTCTAGTATTGTTTGTGAAGAAGAAAGATGGATCCCTTAGAATGTGTATCGATTACCATCAACTCAACAAAGTCACAATCAAGAACAAGTATCCTCTTCCTCGGATTGATGATTTATTTGATGAACTCCAAGGTGCGAGTTACTTTTCCAAGATTGACTTGAGATCGGGATATCACCAACTTAGGGTGAGAGGTGAAGATATTCCAAAGACGGCATTTCGGACTAGATATGGCCACTATGAGTTTTTAGTAATGTACTTTGTTCTCACTAATGCTCTGACGGCATTTATGGACCTAATGAATAGGGTGTTTTGATGTTACCTAGATTAATTTGTCATTTTTTTCATTGACGATATCTTGGTATATTCGAAAAACGAGGGTGAACACATGCATCATTTGAGGGCAGTGTTGCAAGTTCTTAAAGAACACCAAATGTTTTCCAATTATAGCAAATGTGAGTTTTGGATGAGGTCGGTAGCATTTTTTGGTCATCTTATCTCTAGTGAAGGATTAAAGGTTGATCCAAGGAAGATCGAAGTGGTGAAAAATTGTCCTAGACCTTTGGCTCCTACGGATATTAGGAGTTTCTTAGGTCTAGCCGGTTATTATAGAAGGTTTGTCGACGGGTTTGCATCCATCGCTTCCCCCTTGACAACCTTGACCCTAGAGAATGAGAAATTTGAGTGGTCGGAGGCATGTGAAAAGATCTTTCAAATGTTGAAGGATAGGCTTACTTTTGCTCTGGTATTGACTTTACCTGAGGGTACTGAGGTTTTTGTTGTCTATCGTGATGTATCCCGTGTTCGGTTGGGGTGTGTGCTTATGAAACATGGAAAAGTTATAGTCTATGCTTCTAGGCAACTCAAAGTTCATGAGAAGAATTATCCAACTCATGACCTTGAGTTAGCGGCCGTGGTATTTGCCTAGAAAATATGGAGGCATTATCTCTATGGGGTTCATGTTGATGTGTATACGGACCACAAAAGTCTCTAATATGTATTTTCCTAAAAGGAGTTGAATCTCCGGCAACGGAGATGGTTAGAGTTGTTGAAAGACTATGACATGAGTGTTCTCTATCATCCCGGCAAGGCTTATGTGGTAGCGGATACTCTAAGTTGGTTTTCCATGGGAAGTGTGTCTCATGTGAAAGAATCCAAGAGAAACCTAGTGAAAGATGTTCATAGGTTGGCTCGTTTAGGGGTTCGAATTGTAGTTCTCCAAATGGTGGTATGGTGGTACATCATAACTCCGAGTCGTCTTTGGTGGTAGAGGTGAAGTCTAAGGTAAACCTTGATCCATGTTGATGGAGTTGAAAGAATCGGATCTTGGGAAGATGAATGAGTCATTCTCCCAAGGGGGGATGGTGTTCTTAGATATCAAGGAAGGTTGTGTGTGCCTAATGTGGGTGATTTGAGGAGTAGGATCCTTGAGGAAGATCATGGATCCCGTTACTCTATTCATCCGGATCGACAAAGATGTACCATGATCTTAGAGAGGTGTTTTGGTGGGATGGCCTAAAAAGGGATATTGCCGAGTTTGTTGCTAAGTGTCCCAATTGCCAACAAGTTAAGGCCGAGAACCAAAAGTCGAGTGGTTTACTACAAGAAATCCAAATTTCTACTTGGAAGTGGGAAGATGT
>JAJJBR010001496.1:0-22496 GCA_022817965.1 Solanum lycopersicoides | reverse complement strand
AAGAATGACTTGACATAAGAAATCCTGAATCATAAGGAATCCTTTCTTGAACTTGGGAAACATCTATCAAGCCCTTCACTTTAGATACATCCTTTAAGAATTCATAAACTACACTTTGTGTAAAAAGGTAGAGAAGAATGTTGTTAGTACAAGAATGCACAAAGTATGGCAATCATGAAAAAACATGCATTAAAAAGGGACATTTTACTTTGAAACCATGCATCATGCCTTTTACTGAAAACTTCATAAAAATTTGATGTAATAATCACAACATAGCTCATACACTTCAAATAAGCGTGGACACTATCCATAACATCACATAAAGACACATTATTCATTTAAGGCACATTTATCATATTTATCATATTATCTTGTCTTCTACCTTAAGTTTTTTGTAACGCTCCGAAAGTCTAAGACCTAATCTAGAGACTAACATAAGTTTCTAAGGGTGAGGGTACTGTTTTAAGACCTTATAAATGTATATAAGTCATTTAGGAAGTTTAAGAATCAAAACGACAAGAAACTTCCAAGACGTCCAGAAGCTAGTCTAATTGAACTAAGGAAACGTACTTAGCTTTAGGAAAGGTTTAGGATGGGTGTAAGAGGTATAAAACTAGTAAGATGACTTTATAAAGTTAAAAACATGTATATAGAGTAAGAAAGTCCAGGTCCTACCCCCCAAGGTTTGCCTTAGGGGTCCACGAAAGGACCCCAAACTTGGCTTGGCAAGCTGCCAAAGCAGCACCCAAAATACACATAGATGAAACAAGTCCGCGTCAAGGACCTTGGTGGCTTTTGGTCAAATCTCAAGTTATCATATTTGGCAGGTAGTGTACTTCACTGGCTCGAAAATTAATTTATAAAAACATGCGGGTACAGCTCCGCGTCGCGGACTTGTACCCCGACGAAAATTTGAAATTTGGATTTGAAGTTTGACTTCATTAAAGGGTCAACTTAAGTGAGGGGTATTTTGGGTATTTAATGGGGGGTCTATATATTGATTTCCAATCAGTTTTCCCTCACATTTACTCACTCAAATCAAAACCCAAAAGCGCTCACCTCTCTCTATTTTCTCTCTCTATTCATCCTCCATTGAAGGAAGAAGAAAGCTTGAAGAAGAAGACCAATTTCTCTAGGATTTCACTTAAATTTAGTGGATTAATCTTCATTAAGGTATGTTTCTTCACTCTTGGTATTCCTTTCCCCAAGAGGTCCTTTCAAAGTTGATTTCTAAATCACCCAATTCCAAGGGTTTTCCAATTTTAATGGGTTTTCTTCTAAACTTCAAATTGATGATTAATTGTGATTGATTGTGACTAATTAAGTGTATATTGTTCTTTAATTGATGTTGATTGATGCAATTTCATGTAGATCATTTTGCTTTTCCGCAATTCCCCAAATCTTGCATCTTACTTATGAATTGATGGGAATTGAAAAATGTATTGATTGTTAGACTTGTTTTTATCAATTCTAACTCATTCATGGACTGCCTAGGATGATTAAATGTTGGTATTGCATCTATTTGTTGAAGAATTCATGATGAACCCTATTCCCCTAACCCTAGGTTATGAATTGAAGCTTAATTAGGATAATGTGATGACCTTACATGTAAATGACACTATGTGATGTTGGAAATTCTTGTGAATATATATGTTTGGTCTATCTTGCTAAAGTATGAAGTTATATACTCTTAATGATATGCTATGTGAAGTTGGACATTGTTTATGGTTCTAGTTAGGTTTACTTGACTAAGTAAGGTTATGGGGCTTTGCTTAGTTAATGCACAAGTGGACTTAATGAGGGTCATGAGTAATGGTGTTGCTTGCTTATAATGTGATGAACTCTTATTCATGAATGTGATGTTATGACTTGATGATTGAGTTGTATTTGAGTATAGGTTCAAGTATGTTGATATGCATGTTACTTGCTTTGACTTAAGGTGGTTTTGTCTTGTATAGTACATGGTATTTACTTGATGAATATGCATTAACGAATTGTATTGGTTCTTCAATGTGCATAACTCTTTCCAAATGTAAAATAGCATGTTTTAATGAAATGTCCCTTTTTAGCATTATTTGATATTATATGCGCATATGTTCTCATACTTGGTACATGTGATGTGCTAACCCATTTTCTCCGTTTTCCCCAACATTTTAGGTTCCGATCGTTGAAGGCTTTTTGAGATGAATTTGAAGAAGACTTGGAATTACTCAATCATGCAAATTGGGTAGGTCCTCACTTTCCAAGGGCAATGCCAATATCGAGCTTATGAAGTTGTTTTAGTTTTAAGACTTTTATGTTTCTTCTTTTCATTTTAGTACGAATTGTATATCCTATATGTGTAGTTACATTGTTGTATGGGATATGCCCAATTGATATATTCTTGTTTTTGATGGTTATGAGATGAGACACTCTTTTAAGACTATGTCATATCTTATATATGTATGCGCAATAAAAGTAGAAGACTATGCAATGTTCTTTTATGAAGGGTCTATGTATACTCGATACAAATATATATTATGTGTATGCGAGAGGTCTATGTAAACCTCAAGATAGATATATAAAAGTTTTAAATTTTCGGCATTTTTAACCTATGAATGTAATGATGTAAACTAAGAGTCTAGTCTTAGTCCTCTTCGAGGATGACGACGCCGGTTACGTCTAGGCGGTTCTCCATGGATGTGACAAACTTTGTATATGAGCATGAGGTTGAATATCTTTAGAATCGATGTCTCTCTCAACCATGTATATGTACATTCTTACTCATAATTGTGAAGCGCGCCACACTTATGAATAGGAAACTATATGATGCTTAGGAAACTCTCACTTTCTTGGAAATCCAATGTCGTGCCTCGAGAGTCTTGCACTTTATGTGCCTTTATCATATAATTCTTTCATTGTGATTATAGGCAATGAATACTCAAAGGAACGCGGCACGAAGACTTGAGGAAGAGATTACAATGCGGGAGTTCCTCCCTGTGGTGATCAAGTCCCGCCTGTTGAAGAAGTTTCTAATAATGACCAAGATCTGGTCAATCCTCCACTTATGACGGATGGTGACATAAGGGTTGTCTTTCTACAAATGGCCCAAGCCATTACTACACAAGCAAAAGCCGTCACTACTCAAGAACAAGCCCTGACGGCCCAAGCTAATCGGGAGTTGGTACATGTTGGCACCATGGCCTCCCGTTTGAGAGATTTTACTATAATGAATCCTCCTACTTTCTATGGGTCAAAAGTTGAGAAAGACCCCCAATAGTTCATTTATGAAGTCTACAAGATTCTCTATGCTATGGGGTTGACTACTAGTGAGAAAGCCGAGTTAGCCACTTATCAACTCAAAGATGTGACCTAAACTTGGTACGTTCAATGGAGATATAATAGGCATTAAAAGGGTGGACCGGTGACTTGGGAGATCTTCAAGAAGGATTTTCTTGATAGGTTCTTTCCTCAGGAGAATAGGTAAGCCAAAGTGGTGGATTTCATCAACCTTCGTCAAGGAGGTGTGAGTGTACTTGAATACTCTTTTAAATTTACTAAATTGTCAAAGTATTCTCCTTCATTAGTTTCCAATACTAGGAATGAAATGAGCCACTTTGTGATGGGGGTGTCGGATGAATTGAAGGAAGAATGTCATTCGGCTATGCTACATGAAAATATGAACATCTCTCGTCTCATGGTTCATGCTCAAGAAGTGGAAGAGACAAGGGCTAAGAGAAAGAGTAGGCATGCCCAAGGGCAAGGTCTTTTGATGGTGGTGCTTCAAGGGGTAGTCCTGATATCCAAGACAAGCCTGGATTCAAGAAGAGGTCCTCTATTCAAGTTACTTCCAAGTTCCCTAAGGCTCGTGAAGATAGGGTGTCTAACCCTAAGACTTAAAAGGGAAGGAGCACTGGTTCACCAACTAAGAAGCCAACTTGTGGAAGGTGTGGCAAAAAGAACTATGGAGACTACCTTAAAGGGACGGACAATTGTTTTGGTTGTGGTAAAAGTGGGCACAAAGTTCAAGATTGCCCAAATGTGAAGGGGCAATACAAGGAAAGTGGACAAGCAAGTGGTTCGAAAGCTGATGCTCTAAAGAAGAACCGCTTTTATGCTCTCCTCTCTAGAGGTGAGCAAGAAACTTCTCCCGATGTGGTGAATGGTATGTTGAAAGTCTTATATATTGATGTATATGATTTACTTGATCTCGGTGCTACCTTGTCATTTGTTACTCCTCTAGTACCTAAAAAGTTTGACATTTTGCCCGATATCTTGAATGAACCTTTCATGGTGTCTACCCCGGTGGGCGAGTCGGTGGTTGCAAAAAGGGTGTATAGAAATTGTCCTATAATGTTGCCCAATAGAGTTACTCATGTTAAACTAGTAGAACTTGACATGTTTTATTTCGATGTTATTTTAGGTATGGATTGGTTGCATGCTTGTTTCGCTTCTATCGACTGTAGAATGAGGGTGGTGAATTTTAACTTTCCAAATGAACCCATTTTATAATGAAAGGGGGGGGGGAATTCTATTCCTAAAGATCGTATCATTTCTTATTTAAAAGCTTGTAGGATGATCTCTAAAGGGTGTTTATACTATATTGTGAGAGTCAAAGATTTAGACTCCGAAATTCCTCCCATTGAGTCGGTCCCTTTAGTGAGGGAATTTCCGGAGGTCTTTCCTAATGACCTTCCCGGTATTCCTCCTGAAGGGGAAATTGATTTTGGTATCGAATTTCTACCGGATATAAATCCCGTTTTAATTCCTCCTTATCGGATGGCTCTGGCCGAATTTAAAGAATTGAAGGCTCAACTCAAGGACTTGCTATACAAGGGCTTTATTCGGTCTAGTATTTCTTCATGGGGTGCTCTGGTATTGTTTGTGAAGAAGAAAGATGGATCCCTTAGAATGTGTATCGATTACCATCAACTCAACAAAGTCACAATCAAGAACAAGTATCCTCTTCCTCGGATTGATGATTTATTTGATGAACTCCAAGGTGCGAGTTACTTTTCCAAGATTGACTTGAGATCGGGATATCACCAACTTAGGGTGAGAGGTGAAGATATTCCAAAGACGGCGTTTCGGACTAGATATGGCCACTATGAGTTTTTAGTAATGTACTTTGTTCTCACTAATGCTCTGACGGCATTTATGGACCTAATGAATAGGGTGTTTTGATGTTACCTAGATTAATTTGTCATTTTTTTCATTGACGATATCTTGGTATATTCGAAAAACGAGGGTGAACACATGCATCATTTGAGGGTAGTGTTGCAAGTTCTTAAAGAACACCAAATGTTTTCCAAGTATAGCAAATGTGAGTTTTGGATGAGGTCGGTAGCATTTCTTGGTCATATTATCTCTAGTGAAGGATAAAGGTTGATCCAAGGAAGATCGAAGTGGTGAAAAATTGTCCTAGACCTTTGGCTCCTACGGATATTAGGAGTTTCTTAGGTCTAGCCGGTTATTATAGAAGGTTTGTCGACGGGTTTGCATCCATCGCTTCCCCCTTGACAACCTTGACCCTAGAGAATGAGAAATTTGAGTGGTCGGAGGCATGTGAAAAGATCTTTCAAATGTTGAAGGATAGGCTTACTTTTGCTCTGGTATTGACTTTACCTGAGGGTACTAAGGTTTTTGTTGTCTATCGTGATGTATCCCGTGTTCGGTTGGGGTGTGTGCTTATGAAACATGGAAAAGTTATAGTCTATGCTTCTAGGCAACTCAAAGTTCATGAGAAGAATTATCCAACTCATGACCTTGAGTTAGCGGCCGTGGTATTTGCCTAGAAAATATGGAGGCATTATCTCTATGGGGTTCATGTTGATGTGTATACGGACCACAAAAGTCTCAATATGTATTTCCTAAAAGGAGTTGAATCTCCGGCAACGGAGATGGTTAGAGTTGTTGAAAGACTATGACATGAGTGTTCTCTATCATCCCGGCAAGGCTTATGTGGTAGCGGATACTCTAAGTTGGTTTTCCATGGGAAGTGTGTCTCATGTGAAAGAATCCAAGAGAAACCTAGTGAAAGATGTTCATAGGTTGGCTCGTTTAGGGGTTCGAATTGTAGTTCTCCAAATGGTGGTATGGTGGTACATCATAACTCCGAGTCGTCTTTGGTGGTAGAGGTGAAGTCTAAGGTAAACCTTGATCCATGTTGATGGAGTTGAAAGAATCGGATCTTGGGAAGATGAATGAGTCATTCTCCCAAGGGGGGATGGTGTTCTTAGATATCAAGGAAGGTTGTGTGTGCCTAATGTGGGTGATTTGAGGAGTAGGATCCTTGAGGAAGATCATGGATCCCGTTACTCTATTCATCCGGGATCGACAAAGATGTACCATGATCTTAGAGAGGTGTTTTGGTGGGATGGCCTAAAAAGGGATATTGCCGAGTTTGTTGCTAAGTGTCCCAATTGCCAACAAGTTAAGGCCGAGAACCAAAAGTCGAGTGGTTTACTACAAGAAATCCAAATTCCTACTTGGAAGTGGGAAGATGTTAATATGGATTTCGTAGTAGGTTTGTCTCAAACTTGAAAGCAATATGACTCTATATGGGTAATAGTGGATAGGATGACCAAATCCGCGCACTTTATTCCCGTTAAGTGTACTTATTCGGCGGAAGATTATGCAAGAATCAATATTTACAAGATAGTGAGTCTTCATGGGGTTTCCTTGTCCATCATATCGGATAGAGTGCTCAATTTACATCTAGATTTTGGAGATTATTTCAAAGATATTTGGGTACTCAAGTGAAGTTAAGCACCGCTTTTTATCCTAAAACGGATGGTCAAGCGGAGCGAACTATTCAAACTCTTGAAGATATGCTTAGAGCTTGCATCATTGACTTTAAGGGAAATTGGGATGAGCATTTTCCTTTGGTGAAGTTCTCATATAATAATAGTTTTCATTCATCCATCTCTATGGCTCCTTATGAAGCTTTGTATGGTAGGAGGAGTAGGTCTCCTATTGGGTGGTTTGAAGTTGGTGAGTCTTCGCTTCTTGGTCCCGATTTGATTTATAAGACTTTGGAGAAAGTTCATATCATAAGGAACCGGTTGCAAACTGCCTATAGTCGGCAAAAGTCTTATGTTGATCATAGGAGAAGAGATTTAGAGTTTGAAGAAGGTGATAAGGTGTATATAAAAATTTTGCCTACGAAAGGGGTGGTTAGATTTGGCAAGAAAGGGAAGTTGAGCCCTTGTTATGTGGGTCCCTATGAGATCTTGCAAAGGGTTGGTAAGGTTGCTTATAAATTGAAACTCCCTAGTGAATTATCTTCGGTTCATCCGGTTTTCCATGTTTTTATACTTAAGAAGTGTATCGGTGATCCCGAGTCCATTCTTTCTATTGAGGGTCTTGGTGTGAAGGATAACCTCTCCTATGAGGAGGTTCCGGTTGAAATCCTTGATCGTCAAGTGAAGAGGTTGAGGAACAAAGAGGTGGCCTCCGTAAAAGTGTTATGGAGAAACCACCTAGTTGAGGGAGCAACATGGGAGGTTGAGGCCGACATGAAGTCCCGTTATCCTCATCTCTTTGATAATTAAGGCTAGTTGTTCCTGCTAATAATGAAAATAATGACTACATTTGAAGTTGCTTTGAGTTTTGGTGAAGTTTTGCAAAAATCCTTATGTTACAGTGAAGTACTGTGAAGTGTGTTTTTTTACTCGAAAAAAATTGCAATTCCTCTTGTTTTGAGTTATGTTGTGAATTTTGATATGGTTAGTCTTTATGAAATGATGTTAAGAATGTTGGTAAGTTGAGTTTAGGCATAATTGACTCATATATGGTATGTTGAGCTCATGTTGTTATGAGAAGGAAATCCCTCATAATGTGATGTTGAGCCTTATGTGTGGTAATTGAAGTTTTGAATTTCTATGTGTAAATGTCATGATTGATATTGTAATTTAAGTTATCATTTATTGTTGTTGGTTGGGCTTCTAGTCTTGAGTCATTCCTTTCCTTCCAAAAGACTTTAGTGTCATTCGGGGATGGATATTCCTAAGGGGGGATAATGTAACACTCCGAAACTCTAAGATCTAAAATATAGCCTAACATAAGTGTATAAGGGTGAGGACATTGTTTTAAGACCTTATAAAATGTATATAATTCATTTAGGAAGTTTAAGAATTAAAAAAACAAGAAACGTCCAAGACGTTCGTAAGCTAGTCTAATTGAACTAGTGAAACGTACTTAGGTCTCGAAAAGGTTTAGGAAGGTTGTAAGAGGTCTAAAACTTTTAAAGCTGCCAAACTAGCAGCCAAAATACACATTGATGAAACAAATCCGCATCGCGGATTTGGGTGGCTTTTGGTCAAATCTCAAGTTTGCGTTGCGGGCAGGTAGCAGACTTCACTGTCTCAAAAATTAATGTATAAAATCATGCGGGAACAGATTCGCGTGGCGGACTTGTTCCCCGACGAAAATCTAAAATTTGCATTTGAAGTTTGAATTCATTAAAGGGTGAACTTAAGTGAGGGGTCTTTTGGGTATTTCATGGGGGTCTATATATTGATTTCCAATCAGTTTTCCCTCACATTTACTCACTCAAATCAAATCCCCAAATCAAAACCCAAAATCTCTCAGCTCTCTCTAGTTTCTCTCTCTATTCCTCCTCCATTGAAGGAAGAAGAAAGCTTGAAGAAGAAGACCAATTTCTCTAGGATTTCATTTCAATTTTGTGGATTAATCTTCATTAAGGTATGGGTTCTTAACTCTTGGATCCCTTTCACCAAGAGGTCCTTTCAAAGTTGATTTCTAAATAAACCAATTCCAAGGGTTTTCCAATTCTAATGGTTTTTTTTTAAACTTCAAATTGATGATTAATTGTGATTGCCTATGACTAATTAAGTGTAGATTGTTGGTTACTTGATGTTGATTGATGCAATTTCATGTAGATCATGTTCCCTTTCCCCAATTCCTTAAATCTTGGATTTTACTTATGAATTGATGGGAATTGAAGAATTTATTGATTTTTAGATTTGTTTTATCTATTCTAACTCATTCATGGACTGCCTAGGATGATGAAATTTTTGTATTGGATCTATTTCTTGAAGAATTCATGATGAACCCTATTCCCCTAACCCTAGGTTACGAATTGAAGCTTAATTGGGATAATGTGATGACCTTACATGTAAATGACACTATGTGATGTTGGTTACTCTTGTGAATATATGTTTGGTCTATACTGCTAAAGTATGCAGTTATATACTCTTGATGATATGATATGTGAAGTTGGACATTGTTTATGGTTCTAGTTAGGTTTACTTGATTAAGTAAGATTATGGGGCTTTGCTTAATTAATGCACAAGTGGACTTAATGAGGGTCATGAGTAATGGTCTTGCTTGCTTATAATGTGACGAACTCTTATTCATGCTTGTGATCTTATGACTTGATGATAGAGTTGTATATGAGTATAGGTTCAAGTATGTTGATATGCATGTTACTTGCTTTGACTTAAGGTGGTTTGGTCTTCTATAGTACATGGTATTGACTTGATGAATATGCATTAACGAATTGTATTGGTTCTTGAATGTGCATAAGTCTTTCCAAATGTAAAATAGCATGTTTTAATGAAATGTCCCTTTTTAGCATTATTTCATATTATATGTGCATATGTTCTCATACTTGGTACATGTGATGTGCTAACCCCGTTTTCTCCCTTTTCCCCAACATTTTAGGTTCCGATCGTTGAAGGCTTTTTGAGACAAATTTGAAGAAGACGTGGAATTCCTCAATCATCCAAGTTTGGTAGGTGCTCACTATCCGAGGGCAATGCCAATATCGAGCTTATGAAGTTGTTTTAGTTTTAAGACTTTTATGTTTTTTCCATTCATTTAAGTACGAATTGTATAGCATATATGTGGCTTAGTTACATTGTTGTATGGGATATGACCAATTGATATATTCTTTTTTTAGATGTTTATGATATGAGAAAATATTTTAAGACTATGTTATATCTTATATATGTATGTGCTATAAAAGTAGAAGACTATGTAATGTTCTTATACAAAGGGTCTATGTATACTCGATACAAATATATATTATGTGTATGCGAGAGGTCTATGTAAACCTCAAGATAGATATTTTTTTTTTTTGCACTTGAGGACAAATGCTAGATTAGTTTGGCAGTGTGAGGTATTTCCATATCTACCACTTTTGATTTTTTGGATATTTGTTATTTTTGTGTTGTGATTGTTGGATATGATCTTGTGTTGATATATATTGGCTTTTAGTCCATTGTTTTAAATATAATTATGGTTTTGACCCATTTTGAAAATTGCCACCACTTGATGTGTGTGAATGTGTCAGTTTTCTTGCATTTGAGTGTCAGTTTTGATCAATACCGATGACTTGAATATTGATCTTGAATGAACGACATAAGTGTGGAAATTCGATGAGGCAAACTGAGTTGCATAAATCATATGTGAACTTGTACCATCTCATTGTGACTAAGTTTGTTGTTGAGTTGAACTTTTGTAATGATCGTGGCACGCTAGCTAAAATTGTAGAGTCTTGTTTGATGATTGTTTTGAATGTATTGTGTGGTGAGGTTATATTGAAATGCATGCCTTATAATACCTAGAACTTGTCCCGTTGGTCCAATTGACTAATGTGAGAGAATGATACAGATGATCTTAAGCACAATTTGAAAAGAGTGAACCAATATTTCAATTAGACCTCTTTGTGACCACCTTATGAGAGTGTAAACCTAGTTTGTCGCTGTTTGAGCCTGTAATTTTGTTTGGTCATCTTGATCACAAATTACCCTTTTTCCCACCTAAAATTTTCATGGAGCATTGGTTATAAATGAGGTAAATCAGGAAGTTTGAGAAATTCGCCGTTGAAAGATCATATTGAAAAAGATGGAACCCCTACATATTAAAAAAAAGAGATGGAAAGAATAAAAATATTGAAAAGGAAAAAAATTGTTGAAAAAAGGGTGTGCAATGAGCAAAAGAAATGGGGTATCCAATCAGTCGTGCTTAAAAGAATAAGGTGCGGATATTGAGAATTAAAAAAATGTGATAGAGAAGGAAAATTAATTAAATGCAGGCCATGCTTCATGAAGTGTAACACCCTAAAACAAACTAAGGTGAACTAGAGATTTGTGATTGTTTCTCGAGTTAATTTTGTAATAAAATGAGTTATGTTAGTGTTCTTATGCAGTGTTTGAAGTTCAGTTAAGTTTGGAGGTCCAACGTCCAAGAACGTCGATGACGTTCGGAAGGTGTGTCGTAGAAAGTGTTCATGTGTCTTGATGTGTTTTAGTGAATTTTCCAAGTTCGTTTTAATCAAAATTGATGTGGGATGTTCCTAAGACCTAGATGAATATGTTTAGGGGTTCAACGTCCGGTTACGACCCCACCTACGACCCACGAGGGGTCCTAAAAGAGGACCCAAGACTTAGCACCCAAGCTGCCAAATCACTGCTGAATCGACGCCTAGCAGCCTACGGGCCGTAATCAAGACGATGCCCCGTCATCTAGGGGCGTAGGTTAAGACTTGGCGTAGGAGCTCAACTTTCCAGCTACAGCTGCAGACCCAAACTATGCCCATGCAGCACGGGCCGTCGTTCAGTCGACTCCCCGTTGCTTGGGTCCGTCAATGGTGTCCTGCAAAAGCTGTGGGACATGCTGCCAGCTTGGGGTGTTTTGTGTAAATTCACCCCAAGTCTTTTAGGACCATAGGATTTTATTTTTAGGGTTTTTAAGTTATATTAGATTAGTTTTAAGTCTTAAACCTAGACAAGACCCCTCACTTCAAATATTCAAGCTCTCTCTAAAAACAAAATCTCTCAAAATCACCATTGGAGCTAAAACTCAAGGAAGGGCTAGGAGGGCTGGGTGGACGTGTTTCTTCATCAAAATTTGTGGGTTTCCTTATCATTGAGGTATGGTAGTCATACTTGAACACTCTTCCATTCAAGGAGTCACTTCTAAAATATTTCAATTTTTTTTTTCAAACTCTACTTTCTTCTATTTTTTATTCTAAGCATGGGTCTTCATGTAAAAGTGTTTTAATGATTCAAATATGTTTCATCCAGTATTAATTGATGATTTTAATGTCAAAACCCTAATGAACTCATGTTTATGCATATTTCCAACTTTTAGCTTAAGAATTGAGTTAAATGAACATGTTTGTGTAGGGTATGAACCTTGGTTTCCTTATGTTGTCATTATGATTTAGCTACTGATCTAAGGGACTTATTATTAGGAAATACTAAGGAATTGGCTATAGGTGGTAAAGGTTTGGTTAAAATGTGAGTTGATTATATTATATAACTCTTATTTTGAATTGCTCTTGAGTGGTAAGGTCCACCTTCTTGGTAGCGGTGTTTACTTGATGTATTTGGATATATTTGGAATGTATTGTGAGTATGGATTTGAAGTCCTAATGTGTGAAATGAAGTTTCAATGAAGATGGTTCTTGTAATGTGTATTATGAAGCTTGAATTGCACGTTTTGCTTAGATTGTGCCTAAATGAAGTAATGTATATGTTGAGCATGTTAAAGTGTGTAATGTGATGATATGAAGGTCTAAGCATGTATAGAAGGTAATGTAAATGAAATTATGCTTATGTGCAAGGTATGTTCACATGCACACACACACACTTGAGTGAATTAATGAAGCTAAGATAGTAAAAAGGGGAGTTTTGGGGTGAACATTCTTCGTGAGTTGAGATGAAGTGTTTAGTAGCAACCTCACTACATCATAATATCTTTCTAAGATACGTCGGAGGATGAATATCCTTCGTGTGTTGATATGTGGTGTTCACTAGTTTTCCTTAACCTAGAGTATATAATGTTGAGAATCTATGGGGAATTGTGGTTAGCACCGAGAGGATATGAAGAAGAGGTGGTTACACTTCGTGAGTTGAGATGTTGTATTCAAATAAACCTCTTTAGATGAGTACTCCTCGTTAGTAGAGAATGAGTTACTAGTAGCAATCTCCTTATCCCTTAATTATGCGCCCACATAGGTGTAGCTACTGGGAAAGCCATGTAAAAGCTAAGAGAATGACCTTACTCTAGGCAAGATAGGATCCCTAATCCGATAAGGGTTAATATAGGTATGCCATGTCTAGATCTCATGGTCTATGTCGGTTAAGCTAACCCCCACAAAAGAAATGAAAGTACTAAGTCTTCTAAAAGAGTGTATTACTTAGGGTAGGTAATTGAATGAGACGCTATCTATCAATTGCACTAGGGAGGCATTCCGAAAGGGGAGTCTTGGTGGGTATTATATGAAATAAATGAGATAAGTCTTCTAAATGAGTGAACTACTTAGGGTAGGTGGTGGAATGAGACGCCATCTACTCATTGCACAAAATAGGCATTCCGAAATGGAAGTCTTGGTGTGTGGTTTGATTGTTCTTCTAATGTTTGGTCATTGAGTGGGAATTTGTTCTCCCAATGTGAGTAAGCCTAGAAGGGAGTAGTCTTGGGGATCACCTAGGTGTATTAAAGGAAGTGTATGTGCTTTTCCTTCATGTATTACCTTGGTGAGCTTAGGATAACCTTAGCTAGGGAAACTACTACGGAAATGAGTTCACTTCCTCTTGGTTTGACTTTGGGAGTTCACTATTTTGAGATAAAATGAATTCACTGTAATATTGAAAAGGGTTCACTGTAACATTATGGATACTTCACTGTTAAATGGTTCCTTTGTTAAAAATAATGGAAATTCTTTCCTAAGTTCTAAATGATGATCTATATCAAGGTTTACTTCTATATTCATGAATGTTTAACTTAATTGGCATGAAAATGTATTTACACTAAAATGTCCCTTTTTGCATGTTTTTGCATAAGCCATACTTAGTACATTGTTTTGTACTAACCCCATACTTTTTTATACTTAATAAGTATAGGTTGGAGGCTTTTGAACACTAGAAGGCGAAGCTAGGGAATCTAATCTCTCAAGACAAAGTATGTCCTCATATATCCGAGGGCATATTCCTATTTTCTTAGTTTCTATCATTAAGACTATGTCTTTCTTTTAAATATAAAGGGCCATGTCCCTAAAATTATTTATTTCATGTCCTTAAGTTGACTTGTGAGGACGAGATTATTCCTTAGCTTTTATGAAAGATGTTCCTTTTATTATTTTATTCGTGAAAAGTTTTAAATTCCGCACTACTTTTCATGTCTTACGTAATGAATGATAGCTAAGGCTTGTACAAGACCTCCGAAAGGTCAAGTACACAATTGTTCCGGGGTTCTCCCTAACTTCTAGGGGTTACTTTTGGGTCGTTAAATGAAGGTAGAAGTCACTAAGCCTAAATGATCATACCATTACCTCAGCCCCATTGCAAGCCTCAAAAGACCTTTTTAATCTTGAGTGAGCTTAATATCATGTTGATTTGAAAATACGGGAAAACCTGTAGGGATGAATTATGCATATGTTTACCTTTGAGAGGGTGAGAGTCATTTTTTATTCCAATTTTTTGAAAGTTTGAATAAAATTTGTGTGAGCATGGAATCATTCTTGATATGAGGGAAAGAAGTTCAATAACCGACATGAGATCATGTGATCTACGTGGAATCCAGTGTTCTACCCCCACACCGAAAAAAGAGGGTTAACACTTGCCTATGGTGTAACCATTCGGACGTAGCTATCTAGGTGGATCCACTAAGCTAGATTCCTATGTGGGCACATAATTAAGGGTCAAGGAGATTGTTTCTAGAAACCTTGACTTACTAATGTTGAGGTTTCTATCTCATGAGACAACACATAATTAGTGAATCCAGACTTACAAACGTGAGGAAACCCATGTGGGAGGCCGGACTTACTAAAGTGAGACCTCCATCTCATTTACATGCCCTTTCGGTGCTAAGCAATTATTCCATTTAGTAATCATATTATTTCATCATATAAGTTCACATTAGTCTCTTCTAGACCCCTATGTAAGCATCTTATCATATCTAGCTCATACGTCATCACAAGTGAGAACAATCCTTTCACTTTGGACACCATTACATAAGTGAGTAAACCTTTCACTTAACAGTTTGTTATAATCATGAGAAACTACTTTCAATAATATAATAATCATACAATAACATACTTGCATAATTCATAAACAATTCAATAGTCTAGGGTTAGGGATAAGGACTACTTAGCATCAACATCACAACCACACATTAGACCTAGAAGAATTACTATCTAAGTAACTCAAAATTCATAATTGAATCCAAGAAGAGCCAATCAATATACCTCATTGCCCTTCCAAAACCTTCATACTTCCATTACCAAGAATACATAACTAATTACATAAGCAAGGTAAATTCTAGAAGCAATTACATAATTAACAACAATGTAGTCAATCTACACATTCATAATCTTCACAACTCACCATATCAATTCAAGGTTTTAATGAAATTGGGGGAAAGACATGGGTCTAGGGAAATATCATAGGAAATCATCAATTAACCATCACTATATACTTAAACAACATTAATTCATTATAATTTACCACAATTGATCCATTATTTTGTTTTTCAAAGAAGACCCATGTGTAGAAGAAAAACCTAGATTTGGGGGATTTAGAAATCATCTTTTGGAGGGACCTCTTGGGGAAAAGAATCCTAAGAGTGAAAGAAACTATACCTTAGATATGATAAAGCCACGAAATTGGGTTGGAAACTTGAAGGCTTGATCTTCTTCTTGGAGATCTAATGGTCTTCAATTGAGGTTTGGAGGAAGAAAGAATTTGAGAGAGATGTGTGTTATTTTTTATTTCAAACTTTGAGACTTGATTTGGGTGTTAAAATTGACCTAAAACTTACCCCATGACCTTATTTAGTCACCCTGTAACAACCCTAAAAAAATGAATAAGCTAAATGTTTAAGGTGTCAAGAATGCTTGCGATTAGACCAAGGTTCACACGGATTGATACGCGTAGAACCAGACATCAGAACCCTTACTATGACCAAGCCAACTAACTTGGGGAGTTAGTTGATCTTGGAAAGGTTGTAACCAACCAAGTACGACTCTCGAAAATGATGATTTAATCGAAGGAGTCTTTACCGGACTTAAAAAGAAGAAATTTTAAGTTTTGAGGGTCTCAGGGTAAAATGGTCTTTTACCAGGCTAGGGGTGATATCGTAATTACCCTAAATATATAATTAATTAATTATTTAATAAAGTGGAGGGGCAATTTGGGGAGAGAGAGCCGAAATTGGTCTCTTGAAATGAAGTCTTGCTCCACCCGGGTTCGAACCTAGGTGGGAGCAAGGATTTAATATGACTTTTTTTTATTATTGGTGAATTAATTTAATACATTTATAATTAATGGCTGATGTAAAAAGGAAAATCAGATCTTATTATTATTTATTATTTATTTACTTATTAATTAATGTATTTTTTTAAATTGACTAAGTCTTGCCAACTATCCTAGTTTTAAGATGCACTATCTCACACTATCTCTCTCCCTCAAGCCTAAATATCTCTCTCTCTCATCAAATTATTTTTCTTGGCTGCAAAAACAGAAGATAAAAACATTAGAAAGCAATCAAAAGTTCTCTAAACTCAAATAACTTACAAAAAAAAATATACAAGCAAGCAAGCTAACTTAGGATACGAAAACTTTGCATCATCTTCTCGACGGGTTTGTGTTGAAGGTTTAGGGGAGGAGTTTGGCAGCACTTGGAAGGTGTGGAAAGCTACAACAAGGTATGGGTTTTCTCTCTTGGAATCCTTTCTCCAAGAGGAATTTCTTTCTACAAAAGTCGACATATGAAACTAGGGCTGTCCCCTTGAATGTTGAACTCCTTGTCCCTAGTCTCCTTCCGATTTCAATCTAAATTAGTTTAGAAATCATGTTGTTGGTATGGTTGCTGGTAGCTAAGTGTGAAATATGATGTTCCTTGTGATTTTATGTTTGGAAATAACAAGCATGTTCAATGATGTCAACCGAAAATGATGTGGTGCAATGTGTAAAATGTTTGTTGTTGTTCTCCGTTTTGAAGTCTTAAAATGACTTGTTTGATGATTGGAATTATTGTGCATAAGGTGTGTAAATTGTGATGTTAAATGAAGTGTAAGGTGGCTGATTTGTGGAAAAATCTAAGCTAAAATAACAATGAATCTACACCTAAGAATGTGTTAAACGAATCGTGAAAGTACCTCAAAACGAACGTATGAATGCTGTTAAATAAAGGCCAGAAAATTTAATAAAATTTCCAGCACTTGGTGATGGAATTTTCGGCCATAATACTTAAGGTGGAGAGGTTTAAAAATATATTTAAAATATGTGAGGTCAGTGGGGATTGAACCCAAGACCTCACTACATGAAAGCTGGAAAAAAAAATGAGAGGTGTGGGATTCGAACCCACAACCTCTTGGCCAAACAAGAGAGTAAGAGGGGAATTTTAAATTAATAAAATAAATGTGGAGAGTGGGGATTGAACCCCAACCTCTTGAATGGATGAGAGAGTTAGGAGAAAAATAAAGGAGAAAAAAAAAAGAGGAGAGTGGGGATTGAACCCACAACCTCTTGAATGGATGAGAGAGTTAGGAGAAAAATAAAGGAGAAAAATAAATGTGGAGAGTGGGGATTGAACCCACAACCTCTTGAATGGATGAGAGAGTTAGGAGAAAAATAAAGGAGAAAAATAAATGTGGAGAGTGGGGATTGAACCCACAACCTCTTGAATAGATGAGAGAGTTAGGAGGAAAGTAAAGGAGAAATATAAAATGAGGTGAATGGGGATTGAACCCACAACCTCTTGGATAGGTGAGAAAGTCAATAGATAAATTAAGAGAAAAATAATGAGCTTGTGGGGGATTGATCCCACAACCTCCATGCCTTGGACGAAAAATAGAGAAGAAAAAGAGAGGAAATATTATGGGGCTGATGGGGATCGAACTAGGGTCCCCCAAATCTGAAAAATACAAAGGATTAAGTGTTGCCTAAGGGATTCGAAATTGGGTTCCCTTGCCCAGTTCCGTATTGACACATAAGTCATACGTAAGTAAATATTTAATGAATGCTACCTCTAAAGATCAAAATCAATATCTTGGCATATCTACAAGATGCATAAGTCTTGTACCACATTATCTTGGGTAAACATGCATCACTAGACAAACTATGAATGAAGCCTCATGGCTTGTATGTATAGACACATAAGTCTAACATACGTTCAAAAGTAAGTGAACCTAAGATGTATGAAATGAGATGATGAACCCTAGAAGGGTTAAGTATGAGTTTAAGATACACTAAATGGCCAAGTGCATTGGCATATGATGAGATGAACAATGAAATGATGAAATGAACAATGAAATAATGAAACCCTAGAAGGGTTAAGTGAGGGTGTGAAACACACCAAATGGCCAAGTACATTGGCATATGATGAAATGAACATTTACGTAATAAGAGGTGAATAACTATGAAAAGCAAAGGTGCTAATGATGATGAATGTGGTGACAACATGATATGAGGCTAATGTAAATGATGAGAGCAATCTCAAATGAGCCTAAGTAAATGTTACCAATACGTACTCACCTATGAGAGTGTAAGATAATGAAGAGACCACTCTCTATGAACACTCTAATGAGAGTATTGAGCTTAACAAACTCAATACGAATGATGAGATGAGAAATCATCTAATGAGCTATGATGTCCTCATACTAGAAGACATCTTCCATGACGTATGAGATGAATGTAATGGAACTTTATACTAAGCACCGATAGACTAGCTATGAGCGGTGATGCCTTCTTTCGGGAAGGGCGGAGGTTCACGTAACTCTCATGAGATGAGACTGTCCGGCATGCCGGGTATGGGTCTCCTTATATCTCCTAGTCTTCGAACCTATACTGCCAATATAGGGATCTAGCGAGGTTAAATTCCCATGTACGCTAGCATGTTTTTGGGTCTCCTTGGCCGGTGATTCCACCTCTTTTCGGTGTGGGGGAGACACTGGATTTCATGATGCTCACATGATCTATGTCGGTTAAAGTTAAAGTTCCCAATGAATGAATGAGGTCAGCCTCAAATGATGCACATAATGAAATGAATGATACCAAAGGTGTTAGGATAGGATAATCAAAAGGTGAGTTAGATTCAAGTAATGACATTAGGTCATTCTTGGTCATTGCACAACGAACCTAATGAAAGTCTTAAACTACATCCTAGGTATAACTGGTGTTTACACTGGTCTATGAATGAAATGAAATGGAGTACGTATGAATGAACTAAGCAGACTCTGTGTTTGCTAATGAAGACTCCCTAGTTGAGGTCTCATCTGTTGAGCCCTCATTTCTGGAAGGTCTTAATGTTAAGTCCATGATTCCAAGGTCTCATGGCATATGAGTGAATGACAATAAAAGAAGTTATGTGCTACATGCAAAAAGGTGTTGTATGCTATATGATATGTGCTATGTGTAAGTGTTATGTGCTGTGTGCAAATGTGAAAAGTATGATGATGTATGTTATTCTCATGGCATAACTTTCCTATTTCAAATCTGGAAAGCCCACTGACTTTCCTAATCCAAATTTGGAAAGCTCATTGACTTTCCTAATCCAAATTTGGAAACTTTTCTAATCTCAATTTGGCAAGTCCACTGACTTGACTTCCAAAAATCATGTTGTTAGGAAAGAGCTATTCTTTCTCATGCATGTCCCTGGTGTGTGCTTGCATATACCCATACTTAGTACAAGTGTGTACTAACCCTATACAAACTCTACTATTTTAGGTGCAGGCACAGGTGGACGATAGAGCTACAAGATCATCTCTGCAGTTATCCGGACGTCCAGCATTCATCCGGTTTGGTAGGTCCTCATGTTTTCGAGGATGCTACTGTTTTATATTCTAGCTTAGTTTTAGAGTTGAGCTAGTGGAGCATGTTCCACTAGCGTTGCTTTCCTATTTTATTCAGACTATGTATTGGTGCCATTTTGGCAATTATACACTTAATAAGAATTGAACTATTTCTTTCAGTTGCTTACCTCTTAATGTTAGATGGTTGATGGTGAACAATTACGTATTAATGAGAATCTTTTTATAAGTATGTTAAGAAACAAAAAGTTTCAAATTTTCCGCTAAAATTAACCTAGATGAAGTAAGAATGACGTAAGTAGGCTTGTCTGCGACCTCTGAGAGGTCAACGACGCCGGTCTCGTCTGGGGTCTAGATTCCGGTCGTGACAAAGTTGTTATCAGAGCACTAGGTTAAATTCCGAGAATAATGAGTTCACATCAACCACATTGAGTAGTTTCTAAGTCATGGTAGTGAAGTGCACCACTATCCTGAATTAGAGACTGCATGATGCGTAGGAAAATTTCCCTTCTTCTGATCTTATCGTGCTTTTTTGAATGTCTGATTTCTTGGTGTTATGAGCGTATCCAACATCAATCTTTGTTGTTTTTAGAGAATTGACCCTAGGAGGGCTAATGGTCAGAGGAGAGGAGGAGCAGCTGCTAGGGGTAATCAGGATCCACCCCAGGCTCCAGCTGTAGGAGTGGCCATGCCAGTTAACCCAGCTGGGTTGACCGATGCTGAGGTGAGGGCATCTTTGGCCCAGATGGCACAGGCCATCACGATGCAGGCTCAGGCTATGACTGCCCAAGTCAACCGGCAGGATGTTCAGAGGGAGAACCCACCGGTTCGCAGCATGGCTGACAGACTGCGAGATTTCACGAGTATGAACCCTCCCATATTCACAGGGGCTAAGACATTGGAGGATCCTCAAGAGTTTGTAGATGAGGTGCATAAGATCCTAGTGGCTATGGGGGCCACTGATATTGAGAAGGCTGAGCTGGCTTCCTATCAGCTCAAGGATGTTGCACAGACTTGGTGCAAGATGTGGCAAGATAGCCGTGTCTTAGGTGGAGTGCCAGTCACTTGGGAGCTGTTCAGGACAACATTTCTGGAGAGGTTCTTTCCCAGGGAGATGAGGGAAGCCAAGGTTGAAGAGTTCATCAACCTTAAACAAGGATCCATGACAGTCAGGGAGTATTCCCTGAAGTTTGTTAAGCTATCCAGGTATATTACTTTCCTTAGTATTTAATAGCAAGATTGAGGAGAGTACTGAGGCTTGTTGAATTATCCAGGTATGCTACTTCCCTGGTTTCGAACAGCAGGGATGAAATGAGTAGGTTCCTCACAGGAATCAATGGAGACCTGGAGGAGAAATGTCGGTCTGCGATGCTCCATGATAATATGGACCTTTCCAGGTTGATGGTGCATGTACATCAGGTGGAGGACAGCCGTAGAAAGAGGGGTATTCGTGATGTTAGGAGGCCTAGGCCTCAAGATCAGGCAGGTCCCAGCCACGGAGGCCACAGAAACAACTTTGGCGTCCGTGAGCAGCCAAGGTTTAAGAAGGGACTCTCCCACCAAAGGGAGTCAAGTTCATCCAGTGGTCTCTATGATAGGGATTCCGAGTCCAGAGATAAGAGAAACAATGAAGTATATACACCTAAGGAAAGGCAACCTTGCAGGAAGTGTGGCAGACAGCATGGAGGAGAGTGTATGATGGGCTCTAACGCTTGTTACAGCTGTGGAAAACCGGGACACATGGTGAAGGATTGTCCGAATAGAAGAAGTCAAGAACAAGGGAAGGAGAGAGTTCAGACTAATGGCCCAAATGAAGAGGCTCCAAGGAAGCAACGATTCTTCGCACTCAAGTCTAGGGGTGCAGGGGAAGGCACTTCTGATGAAGCCTCGGGTGCGTATCCTTAATTAGCCTTTCATATATTTGACTGTGTATGGTGTTTATGCCCTAGTATGAGGTTAATATGTTTGAAGTCATCATGTTGGTTGCTGATTTATATGACTTTTATGTTGACTTATGTTGTATGCTTTGATGAGACTAGTTTAGGGAAGAATTCCTTAGTCTATTAATGTGAAGCTAATAGTAGGTTTCAAGGATGTGTACCATCATGTTAAGATGTGAATCATATATTCACCCATGGAAGTATTGAAGTACCTACGTATGTGTACATTCTATAGATGACATACTTATTATTAGTAAAGAGTAGTGTCATTCGGGGACGAATGTTCCTAAGGGGGGGATAATGTAACAACCCTAAAAAAATGAATAAGCTAAATGTTTAAGGTGTCAAGAATGCTTGCGATTAGACCAAGGTTCACACGGATTGATACGCGTAGAACCAGACCTCAGAACCCTTACTACCCAAGCCAACTAACTTGGGGAGTTAGTTGATCTTGGAAAGGTTGTAACCAACCAAGTACGACTCTCGAAAATGAAGATTTAATCGAAGGAGTCTTTACCGGACTTAAAAAGAAGAAATTTTAAGTTTTGAGGGTCTAAGGGTAAAATGGTCTTTTACCAGGCTAGGGGTACTATCGTAATTACCCTAAATATATAATTAATTAATTATTTAATAAAGTGGAGGGGCAATTTGGGGAGAGAGAGCCGAAATTGGTCTCTTGAAATGAAGTCTTGCTCCACCCGGGTTCGAACCTAGGTGGGAGCAAGGATTTAATATGACTTTTTTTTATTATTGGTGAATTAATTTAATAAATTTATAATTAATGGCTGATGTAA
>JAJJBR010001495.1:0-14202 GCA_022817965.1 Solanum lycopersicoides | reverse complement strand
GCCCAGTGGTCACCGCTCACCCAGCGAAGTTGTTTGTAATCGTGGGATGTGTGTTCGAATCCCGATTTAGATCGTTGTTATTTTTAATAATTTAGAACTCACTAACATGAAATCCTGGCTCCGCCTCTGCCTGGAAGAAAAGAGAGCTCGTGGTTTGCTAAAAAACTAATATAATTTTTTTACCCTTGAAATGAACATATTTATAACATGGTCATTGCTTGTCCCACACTCGCCTTTTCTATATAAAAAATAGAAATTTACAACAATTTATAATGAAAAATATATAATGCTCAAATGCACTCAAAATACTGTTAATAATGAATTTTCTGTAACAAGATATTCAAATTAATTAAAGATGTACTCATCACATATTCTATAGAATTCTTTTAAAATTTATTGTATTTTTATCTTTAGGAAAATATCCATACATCTCTTTCACAATATGTATTGTTATCGTGGCAATTCGTTGGACTACATTTTGTTTCTTGAACAACAAGGATTGTGCATTATTTTATACAATAACAGAATATGCTTCATTTTTTCGCCCTTGTCTACGTAATTTTGTAGTAAAAGAATTACTTTAAATAAAAGTTAATTAAGAAATATAATAATTTAGCAACTCATTCAAAAACTTGAAATCTTCATAAAGGTAATCCTTACTCCATACTAAAATAGGATTTCAAACCTTAACATTTACTTCAATACCATGTGTAAGCACTTTTAGCGATGTTAGTGTCATTCTCATGAATCAGAACATTATTAACTCTTATGTGATAAATCATCGAAGCATGCAGTGGGTAGAACTTTTGTAATAGATCACTGCAAAAAAAAAAAAAAAAAAAATTGTTCGAAACTCAAAAAATATAGCATTTTGTTCACTCATCGAATGATTTTTTTTCCTCTTAAAGTTAACTCAAATGTTTTTCTATGATATAGGGGAAGTAACAAAAATATTGATGAAGGACTTTGGGGCTATTACAATGAAGGTGGTTGTAACACCTCAGAATATGAACGTTAAGCTATGTATGAGTTTTGGTTCAAATTAAAATGACCATAACTCCTAGATCAGGATGAGTTAGGTGTGCTACAAGATACCTTAGGAAAGATCTTTGAATCACATTTCCAACGCCACCAAGTTTACTCAATTTAAAGTTCATATGAATGAGATATGTCCATTTGAAGTTGGGTTATCTAGATAAGGAAAGTCAAAAAAGGATTTTAGAAGGGTATTATGATCTTTTCACTACCCAAATAAATTATTAATCTTTTGGTATTAATTATGGGTCAAGTTTGAACTTGGTCAGTTTACGCACTCAAGGATTTCATGCTAGCGTTTTTAGAGAAAGAATGCAAGAGGAGAAAAGAGAAGAAAGAGAAAAAGTTCGCCGTTCTTGAGTTTTCGCTTGTGAATTTCGCCAAGGGTTGATCCCTACGAGGTATGTGAGATGACATAGCATTGGATTCGTTCACCCACCCGCAAATCATGATTTAATTTAGCAAAATTATGTTCTTGAATGTATAGAAATTGAGCTCTTAATTGATTTGTTTGAAGTTCTATTGGGTTCTTGATTGTTGAATTTATTTAGAAGTTCTTGATTAATATTCATGAAATTAGATGTCATTTTTGAGTGGATTCTTGCATATTTTGGTTATGTATTCGAATCTATGTTTTTAAGGAAATTTGAATCTACAAGATTTAGAGTTGAAAATTCGTCAAAAATCTAAAAAAAGACAGGGTTGCCGGGGCACTCAGAGCGGCTCACTTTAGTGTCTGAAGTTTGGGCTTTGAGGTGCCACGCCACTCAGAGCACCCCCACCCAGACTCGGATGTTTGGGCTCTGGCACCCGGCGCCACTCAGAGTGCCAGGGATGCCAGGTCTTCTACCGTTTCCCACTTCTTTTGAGTTCCCTTGAAACATACCAATGTTTTCTAGTTGTTTTCTACCCTCTAAGGTACGACTAAAGAACATGAATCATCCATAACATGAGATCATGACCCGTGAATATATAAATCAAATTCAAGGTAGAGCTAAGAGTCAAGTCAAGAAAGTTCATAGAATCTTTTCAAACTCTTTTACAATCGTTTTAAACTTGTTTTAAAGACTTAAGCATTGAGTTGAGAAAGAATAGAGCCAAGTTCATTTATTTTAAAATGAAGCCTGGTACTAAGTACTCCCAAAGAGAAAATGTTTTCACATTTAATATGAGAGGAAACACCGATTTTCAAGCGATTTTTCATGAGTAGCTCTGAGTTCCATCTATTTTGAGAGCTAAGATTTTTGATTAATAACCTCAAATAAGAGAAAAAGAGTCATGTTTGTAAACATATGAGTTTATATAGTTTGGGAGTAGTGTTGAGCACCGATATGGGGATGAGTTCATAATAACTCTAGTTTCTATAAACCATGTAGCCATCATGGGTAGAAAGGGTCATACTTGTTAGATGATTCCTTAATGCTTTTAGCATAGACTAGTAGATCAACATAGTTGAGGCGTTCTATATCCCGATAAGTTATAGGATAGTTATAGCAGCGTGGGCGAGATGATGCATCATCACATAGCTCATAGTGATGGTTGTCAATTAGAGGAACTCCCTCAGAATTTATAATACTTTATTCTATGCATAAATTTGTCTGCTATTGTATTTCTTCACTATATTGAGTTGGTATGTACTGTTTAAATGCTTCATATAAAATACCATCTTTTAGTGTTGTTTATTTCTGCATTGAGTTAAGTTATCCTTGAGTTGAGTAAAACTGAGGTAAGTATTTCTTTCAGATTCCAGTCAAGCTCAAGGTTTGTTTAGAATTTCCCTTGCATGCTCGTACATTCAATGTATTGATGCCATTTTACATGCATAGTTTCATGATGCATATACAGGTAACCAGAATAGCATCCAATGCTTCGATGATTCTAGTTGAGCTTCATAGTTGTTGGTGAGCCTCCTTATTTTTCCAGAAGACCCCTTTTTATTGCTTTGTTATTTAGTTTATTAGGATTTCGTGGGTCATGTCCTAACGTCCATCTCAGCTGTTAGAGGCTTCACAAACAGTTAGTAAATTCATTTGTCATTATATTGTTTTTGGCTTATGTTGAATCTTGTGTTTCGATTTTGGCTAGTTGAATGTTCCTTCAAGACATTTTAAGTTATTTCATTAATCATCTTTTGAGACTTATTTCTTGTTATTTAAGTCTTCTACTAAGAGTTAAGCCGGATCAAGGGTCTGCTTGGGGCCAACAATGGTTCTCGAGTGTTAGTCCCACCTAGGGTGTAGGCTCGGGGCGTAACATAACTCTTGTCCAAAGTTTTTTAGGAAATGCGTCCTCGAAGAGATAACACAAGAAAGAATATTGGTGACAATCTGTAGCTTGAGGTTCCTCTATCTCCAGTCGATCCTTTAGCCAACCAAATGTCACATGCAAAGTTTAGATCCATTTTCCAAGTATTGGCTCAAGCTAATAGAGAGGTTGTAGTTCCCCTGCACCTAATTTTGGGTACCGTGGTAACAATGGTAAGGGAATTCACTAAGATGAATCCCCCGTATTTTCATGGGTCAAAAGTTGAGGCATATCCCCAGGATTTCATCAAGGAAATCTACAAGATCGTGGAGAATATTAAAGTTACACCGATTGGAAAAGGCAGACTTGGCCTCTTATCAACGTTTGGGTGTTTCTCAAGTATGATTCAATCAAAGAAAAAAAGACTGGACATTTGATGTTGTTCCTCTTGATTGGGATTAAAGGGCTTTCCATGATATATTCTTTCCTCTTAAGATAAGGAAAGAAAAGGTCTTGAGTTCATCAATCTTTGACAAGAAAACATGAATGTGAAAGAGTATGCATTGAATTCACTCAATTGTCAAAATATGCTCCTAATATGGTTGTCGACTTTAGGAAAAGGATGATTAAGTTTGTATCGGGTGAGTCTGAGATGGTGGTAAAATAAATTCAAACCGTAATGTTGATCAAGAAGATGGATATATCACGTTCGATTATACATGCCCGAAAAATGAAGAGGAAAAGAAAAAAGAGAAAGATTAAGAGTTAAAAGAGGCAACACCGGGTGATGGTGACTTCTATCATTCTAAGTCTAGTGGATATGGATGTTCCCAATTTCAAAAAATTTCTTCGATCAAAATTCTTCAAAATTTCTGGCTCCAAAGTTCAATAAAGATATGGTGTCTAAACCTAAGCCTCAAAGAGGTGGTGGTAGTGATTCTTCCATTGCCACTAACCAAAAGTGTGGAAAGATTCACTCGAGAAAATGCTTAGTCGATACAAATATTTTCTATGGTTGTTGGAAGAGGGATCACAAGGTAAGGGACTGTCCTTTGCAAGTTATCAAAAGTAAGGATGATTGTTACGTTCAGCCTAGTGATTCTAGATCGGGGTGTGCTCTTAATTAGAACAGGTTCTATGCTCTTCAAACTAGGCATGATCATAAGGATTCTCCGGATGTTGTGACTGGAATGTTGAAAGTCTTTCGTCTTAATGTATATGCTTTCCTTGATACATGTGATACATTGCCTTTTATGACTCTTTATCTTCATATGATATTTGATGTCTATCCTATAATTATCTTAGTACCTTTTGCGGTATTCACACGTGTTTGTGACTCCATTGTTGCTAGACAAGTCTTTAGAAATTACCTTGTTTATGTTTATTCTAAAGTCACTCACTTTGATTTTGTAGAACTTGATATGTCAAACTTTAATTTCATCCTATGAATGGATTGGATTCATACTCTTGTTATGCTTCTATAGATTATAGAACCAATTGGTCAGATTCTAGGTTCCGAATTAACCTATCTTAGAATTGAAAAGGGGGAATTCAATGCCTAAGGTTTAGTTCATATCTTGCCTAAATTATAGGAAAATCCTTTCTAAGGATTACATCAATCATCTTGTTTAGGTTAGAGATACCAATAGTGAAACCCCTACTCTTGAGTCAGTTCTGATTATTGATGAGTTTTCAAAGTTTCCCCTATGTGGTATTTTTCTTAAAAGGGAAATAGACTTCGGTGTTGACCATCTTCTAGATACGAAACCTATCTCTAGTCCTCATTACAGTATGGCTCCGAAAGAACCTAAGAGGTCAAAAGATTACCTAAAGAATTTTTTAGAAAATGGTTTCATTAGACCAATCATCCTCGAGGAGGTGTCGGGTGTTTTTTGTTTTAATGAAGGATGGTTCACTCCAAATGTGTCTTGACTATCGGCAATTGAAAAAGTTCATGTTAAAGAATAAGTATCATATTCTAAGGATTGATGACTTGTTTGATTAACTCCAAGGTGCGAGTTTTTTCTCAAAAATTGCTGATCATGGTATCCTCATTTGAGAGTAAGAGAAAGTGACATTCCGAAGATGACTTTTCAAACTCGGTATGGTCATTAAGATTTTATGGTGATGTTATTTGGTTTGATAAACTCCTTAGTGGCTTTCATAGATCTTATGAATAGGGTGTTCAAACAATATCTTGATATGTTCATGATTGTGTTTATTGATGATATTTTAATTTAATCCCGAAGTGAGGATGAACGTGTTGAGGATTTAAGGATCATGCTGCATATTCTCAATTATCGTCAATTGTTTGGTATGTTTAGCAAGTGTGACTTTTGTTTGAGGTCTGTTGGTTTCCTTGGACAAATTGTTTCCAGTGATGGTATTCAAGTTGTTCCTTAAAAGACCGAGGCACTTAGAAACTGGCCTAGACCTTTTTTACCCTAAAGATATTTGGAGTTCTGCGGGTTTAGCTGGGTACCATAGAAGGTTTGAGGAAGGATTTCCTCTATTGCTTCACCTTTAACTAGGCTGACTCAAAATAAGGTGAGAAAAGTTTCAAAATAAAATCACTTCAACCCCTATTTTGACATTACTAGAAGGATCAATGGTTTTGAGTTTTGTTTTGATTCTTCACGGATTGGACTTCGTTGTGGTTTGATGAAACATTGGAAATTTATTGTCAATGCTTCAAGCAAATTGAAGGTTCATAAAAAGAATTATCTGACTCGTGATTTGGAGCTAGCGACGGTAGTATTTGCCTTGGAGATTTGGAGAAATTACCTTATGATGTTCATGAAGATGTGTTCACCGATCATAAGAGTTTGCAATTCGTCTTTAAGGAAAGGACTTGAATCTTTGCCAAAGGAGATGACTTGAGTTGCTGAAGGATCACAACACCGGTGTCCTTTATCAACCTGTAAGGTAAAGGTGGTATATGATGTTCTTAGTCAATTATCAATGGGTAGTTTTCTCATGTTAAGGATAGGAGGAAAGATTTAGTTCGTGATATTTATAGACTAACTCGATTGGTTCTTCACTTGGTCAATTCCGAGGATGGTGGCGTCATTATTCACAATGGTTCTGAATCATCTCATGTTTAAGATGTGAAATTTATGAAAGATCTTGATCCATTATAGTTGAATCAAAGAAGTTGGTTTCTGAAAAAGCCGTTGAGGCTTTCTCCCAAGAGGGAGATGATATTATTTATTACTAATGTCATTTAAGTATTCCAACTGTTGAAGAGACGATGAATCATATTTTGGTAGAAGCTCATAGTTCTCGGTATTCTATTCACCTGGTAGCCACAAAGATGTACCGTTATTTTCTGGAGGAGGAATGAGATGAAAAAGGATATTGTGAAATTGTATCTAAGTGTGCTAATTGTCAACAAGTGACTCTTGTGTATATGAAATCGGGTGGTTTGGCTCAAGACATTGACATTCTTACTTGGGAATGAGAAGACTCAAATATGGACTTTATCACGGGTTTACCTTGAACTCTTCGTCAGTTTGATTTGACTTGGATCATTGTCGACCAGATGACGAAGTCGACTAATTTTCTCATGGTGAAGAATTCTTTTACAACCAAGTATTATGCTAGGCTTTATATTAGGAAAATTATGAGGGTTCATAGATTGCCTTATCCATTATCTCTGACAGTGGTACTCAGTTTACATCTCGGTTTTGGAGGCCATTTCAGAAAAATCTGGATACTTAACTGAAGCTTAATACAACTTTTCATCCTTAGACCGATGGACAAACCACACATACTAGTTAGACTTTGTAAGATATGTTGAGAGCTTGTCTGATTGGCTTTAAGGGTAATTGGGATGGTGAATTACCTTTGATTGATTTTGCTTAGAATAATAGTTATCACTCAAGTAACCAAATGGTTCTATTTGATACTCACTATCATAGGAGATATAGGTCTCCTATTGATTTCTTTGATGTTGGTGACGTCACTTTAATATGGCCCGAGTTGGTGTATTAGGCTATGGAGAAGGTTCAATTTATTCAAGACAATTTGAAAATTGTCAAAGTCGATAAATTTCTTATGCAGATGTTAGAAAAAGAGAGCTTGAATTTGGATGTTGATGATTGGGTTTACTTGAAAATATCACCTATGAAGGGTGTGATGAGGTTCAGAAAGAAAGGGAAGATTCATCCTCAATATGTTGGCCCATAACATATCTTGAGGTGTGTTGGAAAGGTGGTGGCCTACGAAATAGAGTTACCTTACTATTTGGCATTGGTGCATCTGGTGTTCCATGTCTCTTTATTGAAAAAGTGTGTAGGATATCCTACATCTATAGGGACATTGGGAAGTTTGAGAGTTAAGAAAAATCTTTAATATGAATGGGTTTCGGTTGAAATCTTGGATCATGAAGTCCGGAAGTTGAGAAATCAAGAAGATAAGAGTTAAAGTTTTTTGGAGGAACCAATTCGTTGAGGGTTATACTTGGGAAGCCGAAGCCGATATTACGTTCAAGTATCCTCATCTCTATCCCTCTGCTCATATGCATGCATTTTGCTGAAAACATGTTTTAAGTTTATGATTTAGCTTAGGTCGATTACTCCTGGTATATGTGCGTTTTGAATCAATTTGCATTCATGTTGGGATTTTAGTTTCTCTCCCTACTATATTTATGCAATCTTGAGTCCTGTTCGAGAACGAATGTTTCCGAGGGAGATATATTATAACACGATGGAATATGAAAGTTTAGTTTGGAAGAAAAAGTTGAAGAAATTATGTTGGTGCACATTTTTACGAGCCAACCTACAGACTGTAGGAAATCCAACTGAAAATTCTTGAAAAGGGGGAACTCACAACCAAATCCTCTATCGGCTGATGAAGAGTTTTCTGAGCCAGGTTCACATTGTTTGAGGATTCAAATTGAATTACAGAAAGACAAGGGCCTAGATATAAATTTTATGCCCTAGCCCGAAATTCTTACTTCATAAGAATGATGTTTAATTTTTGCATCTACTCTCATGAAAATTTGTGGATCAAATTACCCTTATCTTTGACCTAATTTTTCTAGGCATAGGTTTAGAGATAGGACCATCATATTTGATAGAAAAAATAAAGAACACATGGATGGACAAATTCGATTAATCTGCCTTTATTAATATTGGAACACCAAAAGTGGCGTGCTCAATGATCTATTTAAATTGGTATATTAATCTCCATGAAAGAAACTTTTACCAATAGACTAAATAATTTAGGTGATAATAGGTCTCCGTGCTTCAAACACCTTTGTTAAAATAACAAGGACACTATATATCATACATCTTTATCATATCAAGCTAGCTTTGTTAGTCAATCTTTTATAAGTACTAGGCATGAAATTAAAAGATAAAAGACACTAAAAAGAATTATATCAATGAAAAATAGTACACCACGAAACCTGCTTCAATGAGTCGAGGAAAAAACACACTAAAATAGTAAAGAGAAAGAAATCACCGAAATGAAGAAATCATGAAAAAATACTCTTGATAACCTAAAAAATTATCATATACAGTTGTCATAACAAGACATAATGATAATTGAAGTACAGGAAACCACATATAACCAAAGGCAGTAAAAAGTATGTAATGTCCGTAAAAAACATTTTAGGCTAGTTTACAAAGGATGAGAATTTAGAAGATTTTAGATAAGTGAAGCTAGATTTTACTCTAGATCTGACTTTATTTCAGGGCAATGTCCGCGTTTTTTAGACTATGGAACCCCCATTGCAGCCAACCACTAGCAACTTCTCAATTTTTGACTTCCACTCTGATCCATCTTTCTTTGTTACTCTGTCATGAATAACTCTGTCACATTACTTGAGCATCGTTCCTAGACTGGTGTAGGTACCCAAACATAGGAAATTAGTACTCCTTTCCTAATCTCTTTTCCCACCTGCATGAACACAACGTAAGCATGAAAAAGTTTTCAAAGAGATATAAGATTTGACATTGTAAGCAGAAAACATGTTCGTGATAAGGTAAATGAATAATTTCGGATGTCCAGAGACCATTTGCACTTATATTGTGACATTTTCTTTATATACTTAACACTCTTATAAAGACTTCCACTATGATTAAGACACGTCTCTACTGAGATTTGAACTATATGTAAGATAGGCCAAATCATAAGAAAGTCGAAAATAGGTGCGGTTACAAGAAAAGTGATTAACAGAAATTTGTTGTTTAAGGCAATCTGCTTTCATGTGTTTCTCAACAGATGGCGTCTTTCAGTCAACCTAGCAGCATATACTATAAACACAATGTACACAACCTTACCCGTACCTTACGAGGGTAGAGAAGTTATTTCCGATAGACCTCAGCTCAAGCAAATCATGAAAAAACAAGGAAAAGATAATACAATTCATAATACTAGAAGCACCAATAAATAATATGATAACTAAAGCAAACAAAACAAAACAAAACAAATAACGAAAAAATGAAAGTCTAAGAAAATAGGATAAAAAATACCAATAATATTGATAAGGGAAACTAGACAACGCGTGTCTACTATACTAATATTCTGCTCTAATCTTCGACCTTCATATCCTCCTATTAAGGCCCATGTCCTCGGTAAGATGCATGTGTTTCACGTCTTCTCTAATCATTTCTCTTCAATACTTCTTCGGCCTACCTCTACCTTCCCTCAGGCCAACCAAAACAAACCTCTCACATCTCCTCACCATTCATCTCCTCTTCAAGTTAATTAGTTGTCTTAACTAGAACTAAGTAGAAAACAAGTACAAACAAGCAGAGAGGTCTCCAATATGTCTCTTTCTACCCCAGACAAATTATACTTCCTCAACATTTAGTAGGACTGTAAATGTTCTACTTTAACTGTTTATTAACGCCATAATTGTCTGCATTCACAGACCTTTTTCCCCTTCAGCTCTTTCTATCAAGGCCTCTACATTTACCAGACACAAATTCAGACCTTGACGATCCTATAACGAGTGCTTCTACTAAGAGTCCCACCCAGATGCTAAAACTCTAAAAAGTTAGCTACCTTGACAACCATAAACACCACCCCTCCCTTTTCTCTCCTCTCTCTTATTTTTGGGTAAGTAGCTCTGACCACCTCAACCAAGCCATTGGAAATAGAACACCTATATTTATTATTTTAGGTTTGAAACACACCCCATCACAAAGGAAGTCTGGAATTTTTTTCATATGCCAAGGACGTGGAAATGTTTTGTTAATGGTGACAGTAACTTTTTGCCTACTCTAATACCAAATCGCATCTTAAAGCTTAAATGGTTAAGAGGTTGAACACATAAAAATTATTTCTTTATATTTAGTTCTTTATAAGTGGATTTCTAACTTTTTTTCTTCTGCCTGATTTGTGAGTAGAAAATATTTTTTAATGATTGATTGGTGAATGAAAATAAATATCTTTTATTTATGGTTTGGGACTAGAGAATATCCTTTAGGAAAATAATTTATCATCTGAAAAATTTATCCCAATAATTGATCTAGGACCCGACACTGACACCAGAACTAGGAAAAACCACCGATGATCGTTCCAAAATTCAATTGTGGGATTTGACCCAACACTTGACCCAGGAAAATATTTTTCATAAACAATTTTTGTTTCAGAAAAAAACTTTGACGGAGTGGCGGCTGAGAGATGCGGTAGGGGTGGCAGTGGCATAAAAATAATTGACGGGGTAAGGGCAGGGTAAGAAAAATATATTGAAGGATGAA
The DNA here is from genome assembly GCA_022817965.1 of Solanum lycopersicoides. Lineage (NCBI taxonomy): Eukaryota > Viridiplantae > Streptophyta > Magnoliopsida > Solanales > Solanaceae > Solanum > Solanum lycopersicoides. The sequence goes on along the minus strand of JAJJBR010001495.1, from coordinate 3,211 downwards.
GTATTGTTTTAAAAAATGTTTTTCTTAAGTTTTTTAAGGGAATATGAGTTGATTTGGAAAGTATTTTTCAAAACATTTAAGCCAACAAAACATAGGAAAATTGAAAAACATTTTTCAAAAAAATATTTTCCAACATACCAAACACACCCTAAGATTAAATCAACATTAACAATGAAAAAATGTATTGAGGAGAAAGTCCAAAATCATGTATACCCCAACCTTTTTCACCAAACATCCAACCAAAAGGTGATGTGGATGAAGGGACGTGAACCAGGTTTCATATTAAAACTCATGAGAAAAAAGAAAAAAAAAAGAAAATAGCACAAGGGACCATTACGGGGTAAAGTAAAAGCAACTATTTATCACTTTCAATTGACGCCAAAGAAAGTTGATAATGACATCAGCAACATGAAAATTGGAACATTAAAACAAAAACTAATATTGCAACTAAAGGCCTAAAACGCAATTTGAAAAAAAAATGGCAAAAATATGAGATAACAGTGGTACAAAGTGATAATGTTGAACTACATTTCATCTGACTCTATGAGTAGGCGATCACTAATAAGTATAAACCCAACTAAGAGTTGGGGTCGTTCACACATGGAGTGATACGATAAAGAAGTAAAATTGTATTATAATCATTTGTAAATGTAAACGTTTTTGCAACAGTAAAATAAATGACAAGGTTTTGACAATGAATGTCAAATGGGGGGATTTGGGTAACCAAGTTATGACTACTCAAATATGGAGTAATCAAATAGAGAGGGTTTCTTGGGAGTGTGATAAATTGAATGCCAATTTCGCGTAAGAGGTGATTATTATTTACTAAAAGTCATTGAACCTCACTAGGTAGACTAAGATTTGGGTGCAATAGTCATTTTCAATCAACTGTTACAAATCAAGCGAGTTCTTTCGAACCTTGACAAGAACAACACAACAACACAGATTAACAACCCATTACCTTAATCAATCTACTTTTTCAAGCTTGATTTGCAAGATTGTATCATACCTGGTTTCTCAAGCTAAATCTGTAAAAACTCAATACCTACAATCATCAACTAATAATTTAACTCTAACACTTTTTTCTGGATCAAGCTTATAGTATTATTGTATTTGCACTATGATTCCTCAATTAAAACACAAACTGTCAATTGAACCTACTTAAAATCAACAATAAAATCAGTAAATAACAACACATATTAGTTAATTAATGTACTCAACTACATAATCACACCCCAAGAATGGAGGTTTTAGCCAAACATAATAAAGAACAAGAAATCCTTACCAACAAAGTTTTCCATCAAGTTGGCCAATTATCCACAAGTCTCCAAATGCTTAACATTGAAGCTAAAAAAAACCCTAAATCTCTATTTAAAAGTGTAAAAACAACACTTAGGAATGTTCAAGATCAAAAACCCAGAAGTGGACAGTGTGGGAACCCATTTTCTTCTTTGAAAATTGCATTTATACATTCCAAGAATTTCAGCATCAGAGTCACTCCGTGAAATAAGTCGAGCATGCAAACCGATCGATGATGCATCGAGTGCTCCCTTTATCGCCTTTTGGCTTGTATTTTCATCAATTGATCTGCACATTTTTACGAAGTAGGTCGGGCTCGCTGACCTAGTGGGCGAAGCGCCGAGTGCTCCTCTTCTCTCCTTCTTGACATGGCTTTGCACCTCCTATGTCTTTAATATTTGGCGAGCTAAATAAGCATCGTTGAGCACTTTATAGAATTTCCAAAAGACATATCTAAATGCCAAATTGGTTTTTCAAAGGGGTGGCATGCTGGAACTTAAGGCGAGGTGAAGGTCTACTCAGCGACTCGCCGAGTGGCTTTGGTTAGTACCATTTTTTTTTCCTTCAATTTTTTTAGTTTTTTTGCTCTTTTGCCTCGTATTGTCCTTTCCCTGCTCTTTTGCCTTCATTAATTCATGTTAACTTAGTCAATAGGGGATCTATGGTTGGAAATCGTTTAACAAACCTCTTCTAATAACCGGACAAATCGAAGAAACTTGTTATATCAGTTGGAGAGTTGGGTCTTTGCCAGTGTTTTACTGCCTCAATTTTTTGAGAATTTTCTTGGATCCCTTTGTTGTATACCACATGACAATAGAAAGAAACCCACTGTAACATAAATTTAATTTGTTGAATTTAGTGAATTGCTTGTGATCTCTGAGGGTTTGAGAAAACTCTCAAATGATTCGTATGCTCTTCCTCACTCCGCGAATAAATGAGCATATCTCAATAAAGTCAATGACAAAAAAATCCAAATATTGTTTGAACACCCTATTGATTAAGTCCATGAAAGTTTCATGAGCATTCGTTAGTCAAAGTTACATAATTACAATTCATAGTCACCATACCAAGTCCTGAAGGTTGTGTTAGGATAAACTATCTACATCTCTTAGCTAATCATTATCGGATATGAGTTCTATCTTAGAAAAGCAACTAGCACTTTAAGATAGTCGAACAAGTCATCAATACTGGATTGGATATTTTTCTTCATTGTGACTTTGTTCAACTGAAAATAGTCAATGCACATTTTGAGAGAACCATCATTCTTTCGCATGAATACTGGAGCACCCCATAGAAAGATGTCGGGTCTGATAAAGCTTTTCTTTAAAACTGTCTTTAGTTGTTCTTTCAATTCCTTTAGCTTAGCTAGAGACATTTGTAAAGAGAAATTCAAATGTGTTGGGTATCTAGATGGAGATTTATTCTGAAGTTGATTTCCCTTTTGGGAGGAACTTTGGAATATATTTTGGGAACACTTGTAGAAACTTATTTATGAAAGGGAATGACTCCAGAGTTGGGTTTTCAGAGTTTGAATCCTTAAACTAATAAAGATGATAAATATACCCCTTAGAAAAAAAATCCTAGCCTTAAGGTAGAAGATAATTTGACCTATAGGCTTAAAATTACAACCCTTTCACTCTAAGATTGGCTCATTTGTAACTTTACCAAACGATTCTAGTTCAACAATCGATTGAGGTATAACAAAAATGTAATCAATCCATGCCAAAATGATATCAAAATCACCATGTATAGTGAAGTCTCTTCTTGAAATAGTGATACAACAATTTTGTATACTTGTATAGTTATAACTGGGTCACCAACTGGAATAGAGGCTAAGATGGGTTCTAAGAGAGTTTTTGGAATAACACCAGAATTTACTACTATATATAGAGTAACAAAAGAAAGTGTCTAC
>JAJJBR010001494.1:0-63200 GCA_022817965.1 Solanum lycopersicoides | reverse complement strand
TGGGTTTCTCCTCTGAACATCTTGTCGGTTGACCTGGCAGTCATAGAGCTTTGGGCCTGCATAGTAATGGCCTGTGCCATTTGGGCCAGAGATGCCCTCACTCAGCATCAGTCAACCCAGCTGGGTTAACTGGCATGGCCACTCCTTCAGCTGGAGCCTGGGGTAGATCCTGATTACCCCTAGCAGCTGCTCCTCCTCTCCTCTGACCATTTCCTCTCCTAGTGTTCATTTTCTGGAAAAACAAAAAGGATTGATGTTAGACACGCTCATAACACCAAGAATTCAGACATTCAGAAAAGCACGATAAGATCAGAAGAAGGGAAATTTTCCTACGCATCATGCAGTCTCTAATTCAGGATAGTGGTGCACTTCACTACCATGACTTAGAAACTACTCAATGTGGTTGATGTGAACTTTTATTTTCGTAATTTAACCTAGTGCTCTGATACCAACTTTGTCACGACTGGAATCTAGACCCAGACGAGACCGGCGTCGTTGACCTCTCAGAGGTCGCAGACAAGCCTACTTACGTCATTCTTACTTTACATAGGTTAATTTTAGCGGAAAATTTGAAACTTTTTGTTTCTAAATATTGCTTACTAAACAATTCTAGTACATTCGTAATTTGTTCACCATCAACCATCTAACATTAAGAGATAATCAAATGAAAGGAATAGTTCAATACTTATAAAGCGTATAATTGCCAAAATGGCACCAACACATAGTCTGAATAAAAACAGAAAAGAAACGCTAGTGGAACATGCTCCACCAGCTCAACTCTAAATCTAAGTTAGAATATAAAACAGTAGTATCCTCGAAAGCATGAGGACCTACCAACTCCGGATGAATGCTGGACGTCCGGATAACTCTAACGATGATCCTGTAGCTCTATCGTCCACCTGTGCCTGCACCTAAAATAGTAGAGTTTGTATAGGGTTAGTACACACTTGTACTAAGTATGGGTATATGCAAGCACACACCAAGGACATGCATGAGAAAGAATAGCTCTTTCCTAACAACGTGATTTTTGGAAGTCAAGTCAGTAGACTTGCCAAATTGGGATTAGGAAAGTTTCCAAATTTGGATTAGGAAAGTAAATGATCTTTCCAAATTTGGATTAGGAAAGTCAGTGAGTTTTCCAGATTTGGAATAGGAAAGTTATGCCATGAGAATAACATACATCATCATACTTTTCACATTTGCACACAGCACATAACATTTACACATAGCACATATCATATAACATAAAGTACATTTTGCATGTAGCACATAACTTCTTTCATATCATTCATTCATATGCCATGAGACCTTGAAATCATGGACTTGACATTAAGACATCCCAGAAATGAGGGCTCAACAGATGGGACCTCAACTAGGGAATATCCATTAGCAAACACAGAGTCTGCTTCATTCATTCATACGTACTTCATTTCATTTCGTTCATAGGACAGTGTGAAAACTAGCTATACCTAGGGTGTAGTTTACGACTTTCATCGGGTTTGCTGTGCAATGATCAAGAATAACCTAGTGTTATTACCTGAGTCTAGCTCACCTCTTGATTATCCTATCCTAACACCTTTGGTATCGTTCATTTCATTATGTGCATCATTTGAGGCTGGCCTCATTCATTCATTGGGAACTTTAACTTTAACCGACATAGATCATGTGAGCATCATGAAATCCAGTGTCTCCCCCACACCGAAAAGAGGTGGGATCACCGACCAAAGTGACCCAAAAACATGCTAGCGTAAATGGGAATTTAACCCCGCCAGATCCCTATATTGGCAGTATAGGTTCGAAGACTAGGAGATATAACGAGACCCATACCCGGCAAGCCGGATAGTCTCATCTCATGAGAGTTACGTGAACCTCCGTCCTTCCCGAAAGAAGGCATTACCGCTCATAGCTAGTCTATCGGTGCTCAGTATAAAGTTCCATTACATTCATCTCATACGTCATGGAAGCTGGCTTCTAGTATGAGGACATCATAGCTTATTAGATGATTTCTCATCTCATCATTCGTATTGAGTGTGTTAAGCTCAATACTCTCATTAGAGTGTTCATAGAGACTGGTCTCTTTATTATCTTACACTCTCATAGGTGAGTAGTTAGTGGTAACATTTACTTAGGCTCATTTGAGATTGCTCTCATCATTTACATTAGCCTCATATCATGTTGTCACCACATTCATCATCATTAGCACCTTTGCTTTTCATAGTTATTCACCTCTTATTACGTGAATGTTTATTTCATCTTATGCCAATGCACTTGGCCATTTGGTGTGTTTCACACCCTTACTTAACCCTTCTAGGGTTTCATTATTTCATTGTTCATTTCATCATTTCATTGTTCATCTCATCATATTCCAATGCACTTGGCCATTTAGTGTATTTACACTCATACTTAACCCTTCTAGGGTTCATCATTTTATTTCATACATCTTAGGTTCACTTACTTTTGAACGTATGTTAGACTTATGTACCTATACATACAAGCCAGGGGGCTTCATTCATAGTTCGTTAACTGATTCTTACATTCCTAAGATTATGTAGTACAAGACTTATGTATCTTGAATATATGCCAAGATCTTGATTTTGATCTATGTAGGTGGCATTATTCTTGGATATTTTGTTCACGTATGACTTATGTATCAATACGGAAGTTTGGGCAAGGGAACCCAAGTCTTGAGTCAATTGGATATCGTTTATATTTTTCATTGATTTTATTCTAACATTCATAACATTATGACTCTAAGTTAAATCACAATATTAACATTGAAATATTAATTTTCTACTTAACCTTTCTCTTAAATTGGCCGATGGGTTGTGGGTTCGAACCCCCACAACCCCTTCTTATTTTTCATTAACCTTTTTATTGTCCAATTTCACCTAAACCAAGAGGTTGTGGGATCAAACCCCCACAGCCTCTTTTATTTTGTTCTTTAATTCGCCTAAGTAGGGAGATTGTGGGTTCCAACCCCCACAGCCTCCTTACTTTTAATTAATTTTCGCTAGGGGCTGTGAGGTGGTGGGTTCGAACCCCCCACAGCCCCATATATATTTTTCTTTTATTTTTTTGCTAGGTTGAGGGCATTGACAGTGAGGTCGTGGGATCGAACCCCCCAGCCTCACTTGCTTTAATACTCATTTTTGCCTCCTCTATTTCCAGCCTTGAGGTCGTGGGTTCGATTCCCACGCCTCACATCTTTTTATTTTCTTTATTCTCCCTCTTCCTTGCTTCCCACGAGTCATGTGTTCGATTCCCCCCATCCCCATTTTCCTTATTAATTCATTTCGTGGGCAGCAGCTAAGGGGTTCGAATCCCCTTAGCTCCATTACATTTTTTAAAAAAAAAATTCAGCCTCTTGATCATGTGAGGTCTTGGGTTCGATTCCCTTGACCTCACCTACTTTAATCCCTTTTAAAACTCTTCCAAAATTCCCAGAACCTGCCCGAAACCAACATCACAAGCTGGAAATTTTGATTACCTTTTGCAGCCTATTTTCTCCACTTTCTAACGTTAAAAGTTCATGCATTTGGAGTAGTGTTTAGTGAGTCCTTTAGGTGCATTTTCATAGACATATTTGGCCAAGAAGTTATCATTAAATTCAGCCACATTACACTTAAATGAACATCATCATTTACATAAGTTTACACACTTAAAATGACAACCAAGACCATATCAAACTTGAAGCCATAAATCAAAACTTATTTACAGTAAGTTTACAGTAAACTTTTTCACATACTCACACATATTTTCGGCAACAAAGCTTGTCATTCATATGGTTCCAAATACATGTTCATGAACATATTCATCACGAAAACACATTGCAACACCTAATTTCTACCAGCAAACATACCAACCTATGATTTGATGGGAGCTAATGACAAGGATATGCAACGGGGAACAACTTAGTTTTCGGATTAAAATCGTCTCAGTCCTAAGGGTCTCTTGGGAAAGTGACCAAGAGTAAGAAGACCCATACCTTTATTTTTTTCTTGTTCAACCACGAAATTGCTGCCCAAATCCTCTCCAAAAATCAGTCCAAATTCAACACTTCAACACCAATCGACGGAAGACTCCTCCCCTTTGCTAAAGTGATGGATTTATGTTGTTTTCTTAGATTTTTGGTATGAGTTCTTCAAGTGTGAAGAACTTCAATATATTTTCTGTTTTTGAACTTGTTTTTGGCAGAGATAAAACGTGAGAATGAGTGGTTAAATGTGAGAGAGAGAGAGAGTGAGAGAGAATGGCTTAAAATTAGGAGTTTTAGTTTGGGAATTAGTCAAACTAGGACTCCTTGTTAAACCTTTAGTTAAAATCTGATTTTTCTTTTTCTTAAATCAGCTAATATTTACTAATTAATTAATAAATTTATCCATTTAAATAAAAACAAGTTAAATCATTGCTTCCACCTAGGTTCGAACCCGGGTGGAGCAAGACTTCACTTTTAGAGCTCACATTCGGCTCTCTCTCTCAAAATTGCCCTTCCATTTTATTAAATAATTAATTATATATATATTTAGGGTAATTACGATATCACCCTTAGCCTGGTAAAAGACCATTTTACCCCTAGACCTTCAAAACTTAAAATTTCGTCTTTTTAAGTCCGGTAAAGACTCCTTCGATTAAATCTTCATTTTCGAGAGCCTTACTTGGTTGGTTCCAACCTTTCCAAGCTCAATTTACTCCCCAAGTTAGTTGGCTTGGTCGTAGTAAGGGTTCTGAGGTATGGTTCTACGCGTATCAGTCTGTGCAAACCTTGGTCTAATCGCAAGCATTCTTGACAACCTAAGTCTTGATCCTATTCATTTTTAGGGTTGTTACAATGAATGTATTAGAAATGATTAGTAAGTATGTTAAGACACAAAAGTTTTAAATTTTCCGCTAAAATTAACCTAGCTGAAGTAAGAATGACATAAGTAGGCTTGTCTGCGACCTCTGAGAGGTCAACGATCCCGGTCTCGTCTAGGGTCTAGATTCTGGTCGTGACATTAGATGTAGGCTTTAGCTAGTGGAGCATGTTCCACTAGTGTTTCTTTCCATTTTTATTTCAGACATTGTATTGGTGCCATTTTGGCAATTATACAATTAATGCAGTATTGAACTATTTCTTTCAGTTGATGATCTTAATGTTAGATGGTTGATTGTGAACATTATGAATGTAAGTAGAATTATCTTTATGCATGTTAAGAAACAAAAGTTTCAAATTTTCCGCCAAAATTAACGTAGATGAAGTAAGAATGATGTATGTAGGCTTGTCTGCGACCTCTGAGAGGTCAACGACGCCGGTATCGTCTGGGGTCTAGATTCCGGTCTTGACAAGAAGTTCCTCCTTGAGATAACCAAGTTCCTCCACAAGACCAAGATCAGTTCATTCCTCCATCTATGAAAGATGGAGAGATAATTTCGGCATTTGTGACTTTTGCCCAAGCCATGACCACCCAAGCTCAAGCCATGAAGGCTAAAGCGAATAGGGAGATTGGACATCGTGTTTAACCAAATTCTAGCACCACAACTTCCCACTTGAGGGAATTCACTCGGATAAACCCTCCTATGTTCTATGGGTAGAAAGTGAATGAAGATCCCCAAGACTTCATTGATGAGCTCTATAAGATTCTTCATACGATGGGGTTGACTGCAAATGAAAAGGCCTAGTTACCTTTCTACCATCTTAAGGACGTAACTCAAATATGGTACACCCAACGGAGAGAAAATAGGGCTTTGAGAGAGGGTCCTATCACTTGGGAGGTGTCTAGAAAGGCTTTCCTTGATCATGCTTTTCCTAGGGAAAAGAGGGAGGCAAAAGTGGAGGATTTCATCAACGTTCGTCAAGGAGGTATGAGTGTACAAGAGTAATCCTTGAAGTTTACTAAATTGTCCAAATATGCTCCTTCTTTGGTGTCTAACCGAATGGATGAAATGAGTTGCTTTATCATGGAAGTGTCCGATAATTTAGTTGAAGACTGTCATTCGGCGATGCTCCATGATAACATGGATATATTTCTCTTGACTTTTCATGCACAACAAGTTGAAGATATTTCGATTCAAGAGAAAGAATATGGAGTTTAAGAGGTCAAAGTCTTATGAGGGAGGTAATTCTAAGGGTAGGCTTGATATTCAAGACAAGCCTAGGTTCAAAAAGATGGTTTTCAACAAATTTCCTTCCAAAATTCCCAAGTCTAACAAAGAAAGGGTGTCTAACCTTATGTTTCAAAAGGGAAGAAGTGGAAATTCAGCTAGCAAGAAACGAACTTGTTCCAAGTGTGGTAAGAAGCATTGAAGTGAGTGTCTAGTTGGGACAAAAAAATTCTATGGTTGTGGGAAGAGTGGCCATAAGGTTAGGGATTTCCCTAATCTGAAGAGTCAAGAGAAGGTAAGTTGTCAAGCTCAAGCTGGAGGTACTAGTTCTGAGTCTCCAAAGAGGAACCGCTTTTATGCTCTCAGCTCTAGAAGTGAGCAAGAGAAGTCTCCCAATGAGGTCACCATTAGTCTTTTCTATTGATGTTTATGTTTTAATTGATTTCGGTTATACATTATCATTTGTAACTCCTCTAGTATCTAAAAAGTTTGATTTTCTACCCGATATTATAATTGAACCATTTTCGGTTACAACTCCGGTGGGTGACTCCATTGTGTCTAGAAGAGTCTTTTGGATTTGTCCTATATCTTTGCCCAATAGAGTTAAATGGGTGGATTTGGTAGAACTTGATATGTTTTATTTTGATTTTATTTTGGAATGGACTGGTTGCATGCTTGTTTTGCTTCCATTGATTGTCGGACTAGGGTAGTCAAGTTCAATTTTCTCAATGAACTTGACTTAGAGTAGAAAGGGGGTAATTCAATACGTAAAGGTCGTATAATTTCTTGTTTTAAGGCTTGTAAGATTATCTCTAAAGGGTGTATTTACCATATTGTAAGAGTCAATGATATAGACTCCGAAATTACTCCCATTGAGTCGGTCCCCGTAGTGACAGAATTTCCGAATGACTTGCTCAGAATTCCTCCCGAACGGGAAATTGACTTTGGTATTAACTTATTACCGGATACAAACCCCATTTCAATTCCTCCTTACCGGATGAGTCCGGCGGAATTGAAAGAGTTAAAGCTTCAACTCGATGACTTATTAGACAAGGGTTTCATTCAACCTAGTATTTCACCATGGGGAGCTCCGGTGTTGTTTGTTAAGAAGAAGGATGGTTACCTTAGGATGTGTATTGACTATCGTCAACTTAATAAAGTCACCATTAAGAACAAGTATCCTCTCCCTCGGATGATGACTTGTTTTATCAACTCAAGGAGCAAGCTACTTTTCTAAGATTGAATTGAGATCGGGGTATCACCAATTTAGGGTGAGAGGTGAGGATGTACCAAAACAACATTTAGAACTAGGTATGGTCACTATGAGTTCCTAGTAATGTCCTTTGGTCTCACTAATGCCCCGTCGTATTTTATAGACCTCATGAATAGGGTGTTCCGGAACCACCTAGATTCCTTTGTCATTGTATTCATTCGTGATATCTTTTTATATTCGAAGAATTAAGGTGAATATATGGACAATTTGAGGGTGTTATTACAAGTCCTTAAGAAACACCAATAATTTGCCAAGTATAGAAAGTGTGAGTTTTGGTTTAGATCGGTGGCGTTTCTTGGTCATATTATCTCAAATAAGGGTATAGAGGTCGAACCAAAGAAAATCGAGGCTTTTAAGAATTTACCTAGATCATTGACTCCAACCGACATTAGAAGTTTCTTGGTTTAGCCGGGTACTATACGAGGTTTGTGGACGGGTTTGCGTCCATTGCTTCTTCTTTGACTACCTTGACCCAAAAGAGTGTGAAATTTAATGAGTCGGATGCATGTGAAGGAAGCTTATAAATTTTGAAACATAGGATTACCTCTTCTTCGTTATTGAATTTACAGGAGAGCACTAAGGGTTTTGTGGTATATTGTGATGCATCCCGAGTGGGTTTGGGATGTGTCCTTATGCAACATGGAAAGGTAGTATCCTATGCCTTTAGAAAACTCAAGGTGCATGAAAAGAATTATCCAACTCACGATCTTGAATTAGCAGTTGTAGTGTTCGCTTTGAAAATATGGAGACATTACTTGTATGGTGTTCATGTGTATGTATATACCGACCATAAGAGTCATCAATATGTGTTTACTCAAAAAAGAGTTAAATATCCAACTAACAAGATGGTTGGAATTTTTGAAAAATTACGACATGAGTGTTATCTACCACCCCGGAAAGGCCAATATGGTTGCGGATGCTTTGAGTCGTATGACCATGGGTTGTGTGTCTCATATAGAAGAATGGAAGAAAGACCTAATGAAAGATGTTTATAGGTTTTCTAGATTGGATGTTCGGTTGGAAGATTCCCCAAATGGTGGTTTTGTGGTTCATAATAACTCTTAGACATCCTTAGTGGTTGAGATGAAGTCTAAACAACATCTTGATCCGCTATTGATGGAGTTGAAGAAATCGGTACTTGGTAATATGAATGAGTCTTTCTCCCAAGGGGGGCATGGTGTGCTAAGTACCAAAATATATTATGTGTAGCGGATGTTGATGATTTCAGGAATAGGTCCTAGAGGAAGATCATGGTTGACGATATTCTATCCTTCCGGGATCCACTAAAATGTATCATGACCTTAGAGAGGTTTACTGGTGGGATGGCTTGAAAAGGGACATAGCGGAGTTTGTATCCAAGTGTCCAAATTGCAAACAAGTAAAAGCCGAACATCTAAAGTCTAGTGGTCTAATCCATGAAATGGGTGTTCATACTTGGAAGTAGGAAGAAATTAATATGGACTTTGTTGTGGGATTGCCTCGAACCCGGATGCAAAATGATCAATTTGGGTTAGAGTGGATATATTTACAAAATGCGCTCACTTTATCCCCTATAAATCTACTTATACGGCGGAGGATTATGCAAGGATCTACATTGATGAGATTGTGACTCTTTCATGGGATCCCTTTTTCAATCATATCGGATAGAGGTGCTCAATTCACTTCTTGTTTTTGGAGGTCTTTCCAAAAAGGGTTGGGTACACAAATGAAGCTTAGCATCGTTTTTCATCCGCAAACGGATGGTCAAGCGGAGCGTACTATTCAAACCCTAGAAGATATGTTAAGATCTTCTGTGATAGACTTCAAAGTGAATTGGGAGGATCATTTTCCATTGATTGATTTCTCCTATAACAATAGCTATCATTCCAGTATTTCAATGGCTCCATTGGAAGCACTCTATGGTAGGAGATGTAGATCTCCGGTTGGGTTGTTTGAGGTTGGAGAGTCTTATCTCCTTGGTCCCGAAATAATCTATGACACTTTGGAGAAGGTTCGGGTGATAAGGGATAGGTTGAAAACAACCTATAGTTGGCAAAAATCTTAATTGAGGTTAGTAGTTCCTCCTAATAATGAAAATAATGAAGTATATGAATTTGGTTTGTTTTCCAAGTATGTGCATATTTTGTTAAAGTTAAGGTCAAAATAAGTTTTTATGAAAGAGGCTTTTTTTGTTAACTTGCACTTATGTGAAATATATATTTTTCTCTTCTTGAGATTTTTGGTCTTTTGATGTTGTCTTGAGAAGAATTGCATGGTAACTCTTTAATTTCATTTTGAGCTCATGTTGATGTTGAGAAGGTAGTTCCTTGTAATGTGTTACGAAATGTTGAGGTCTTATGTGTTGTGACTTGAGTTGCTATGTGTAATGTTGTTGATATGTGTTGAATGGAGTTGTGAAGTACTCCAATGAGTTGTGACTCATTATATACATGTTGTTGGTTGGGCTGCTAGTATTGAGTCTATCCTCCTATTAGAAAAGATTTTAGTTTCATTCGGGGACGAATGTTCTTAAGGTGGGATAATGTAACACTGCGAAAGTCCACAACCTAATCTAGAACCTCACATGATGAACTAAACCTTAATACATTGTTTCTGAGCCTAACATAATGTATTAAAACTAGTTAAGAAGTGTTAGAATCAAAACATCAAGAAACGTACATGACGACCGGAAGCTAGTGCACTTGAACTAGTAAAACGTACTTAGGTTTCGTGAAGGTTTGGGAGTGTCATATGAATTCTAAAACTTGTAAAAAGACTTTAAATCGGTAAGATGATGTATATTGGGTGAAAACCTCAAGGTCCAACCTCCCAAGGATCGTTCTAGGGGTCTACGAAGGGACCCCAACCTTGGCCAACAAGCTGCCAAAAGGCATCAGCCAATTAAACTTTGCAGACGTGTCTTCGCGTCACGGACTAGGTCCACCAAGAGACAAAATCTTGGTCTGCAACGTGGACACGTAAGGACTCGTCTGGTTCAAAAATTAATTTAGGAAAAATTGTGGGAGCAGCCCCGCGATGTTGGCTTTTTCCCCGACGAAAATCTAAAATTTTGAATTCAAGTTTGACTTCATTAAAAGGTCAACTTAAGTGATAGGTCTTTTGGGTATTTCATGGGAGGCCTATACATTGATTTTCAATCAGTTTTCCCTTCAATCACTTACTCAAATCAAATCTCCAAATCAAAACCAGAAAGCTCTCACCTCTCTCTACTTTCTCTCTATTCATCCTCCATTGAAAGAACAAGAAAGCTTGAAGAAAAAGAACAATTTCTCTAGGATTTCATTCAAATTTTGTGGATAAAGCTTCATTAAGGTATGGGTTATTGACTCTTGGGAATCCTTCCCAATTCCAAGGGTTTTCTTCTACAAATCGGTTTTCTTCTAAACTTGAAATTGATGATTGATTATGTCTAATTATGAGTACCCATGTCTAATTAAGTGTAGATTGTTGTGTAATTGATGTGAATTTTGTTTGATTTATTCCCTTTCCCGGATTTCCCCAATCTTGGATCTTGCTTATAAATTTGTAATAAATTGATTAATGTATCGATTGTTAGACTTGTTTTAACTATTCTAATTCTTTCATGGACTGCCTAGGTTTATTTATTGTTGGTATTGGATGTATTTGATGAGGAATTGATGATGAACCCTTCTCCCCTAACCCTAGGTTATCAATTCAAGTTAATTTGGATAGTGATGATACAACTGACTTAGTTCTTATGTTAATTACTATTGTGTGATGTTATTAAGCCTATTGATGGGTGAATATGGCTGGTTGATGGTAATACCATGGAATAAGGCTTATGAAGGTGAATTGGTAAGACCTATGATCTTGAATCCTTTACTTCAATTGTGATGGCTTATACTTGATGATGGTATTCAATTAAAGTGTTAATTGTGATAAGATTAGATAGTTGATGGTATGATGAATGTAATTGAAAGGTCTTGATTATATGGATTGTGAGATTGTTATTATGGTATGATGATATAAGGTTGATTGTGAATCACTTATGTACCATATTATGATATGATGATGATAATGTTAATCTCACAAATGAGGGTTGCAATGAAAGGTCATTCTCATGCAATTCCTAATGAGCTAATGATGATGATATACAAGGGGATAGTCTCCTATGGCCTAAACTAAGCTATGATTATTAATAAAGGCTTAATGACATTTCAAAAATAGACTTTATCTTAGCACGGAGTGAACTAGATGTGAGATTTGTCACTTTCCAATGTGGGACGGTAGGTTCACTATTGTAGCCATGAGATAGAGACTATAATTCAATGTGCATAAAGAGGGTCTCAAGTATATCTACTAGTTCTTGTACTATGTTTCCCCCATAGGAATACTAGCTAGTGGATCCACCTAGACTTTTATGCTCATCTTTTGGTAATACCTTGGCAAATAGTCCGTCTTCTTTTGGTGTAGGGTTTCATGACACTGGATTCCACATTTAGCTCATGTGCTCTATGTCGGTTAAGGCAATTATTCCCGAAAGTAAAATGAAGTAATAAAGTGAACACTAACTAGGGTGACTTAAGGGGTTTGAGTTAGTGTAGGTAGCGGTATGGGACTCTACCTATGCATTGCACTAGTTGGCCTTGAGGGAAATCCTAGGAGGTTGTTCTTATGTATTATGATATCATGAACTTATATGGTGATACTCTTATATGATGTTTACTATGTTAATGAATATGTTATTGGTCTAAATTGCTATAATGTGGTGATTACTACCTATGATGATATGTATTATGAAGCAAGGCAATTTTTATTATTTTCTATCTTGTTTACTTGATTGTGTGGTTATGAGACTTCTTATGAGCATTGCACTTGTAGGCTTGGGATGGGATTGTTGGTAAGGGTCTTGTATGATAATGATTTGAACTAATGAACATGGTATGTTAAGATGACTTTATGATGGTGTTGTCTTATTTATGAGAATGTCTTATGTTACTGTGATTCCCTGTCTTGTATATGCTATCTTGTCTATGCATAAGGGTTTTCAACTGACTTAGTATGTTTCTAAAGAAATGAACCTTTTTATGCATGTCTTCAATTGGTTTTATGTGTATATACCCATACTAAGTACAAGTGGTGTACTAACCCATATTCCTTTGTTTACTACAATTATGTAGGTTCCGCACATTGAGTTCCTAGAAGGCCAATTGAAAAAGACTTGGACTCTATTTCTCCAAGTGTTTTGTAGGTCCTCACCATTCTGAGGATGATGCCACTATCTAGATACATGATGTTGTTATAGTCTAAAGACATTTAGTTTCTCTCTCTTTCATTTAAAGACTATTATTTGTATAAGCTTATATGTGGCTTTTGTTGTAATGAAGTATGGGCTATGCCCGAATGTTCTAATCCGTTTAGATGGTTTAGTGTGAGACATTATTAGAGACTAAATTCATATATGTTATGTATACTGTTTAAGCGAGAAACCAATGTAAGCTTCCTATGCAAGGAGTCTAAGTAAACTCCATATGTATATATGTGTAATATATGAGAGGTCTATGTAAACCTCATTATGTATACGTAAATGTTTTAATTATCCGCACTTTTTAACCTATGAAATGCAATGACGAATGCTAAGAGGCTAGTGTTAGTCCTCACTAGGACGACAACACCGGTTACGTCTAACGGGTGCTCCCCGATCATGACAAGAAGTCTACACTTGTCTCAATATAGCCATATAATATAATACTTGAATTAAATAAGGTGTAGCCCATACAACATGTCAAAAAATGAAAGTACGATAAAAGAACTACTAGTGATAGCAATCCGTCCTCAAATCATGAGGACTCACCATAATCTAGGAGAATAGTCGAATCCAAGCTTGAATCGAATGATAACCACCTTAAGAATCGGACCCTACACTTGGGGAATATTTAGAAAAATATGGGTTAGTAAAAAAATACACCAAGCATGATAGTCATGCATAAAAACCTTGAAAACATGCTAAAAGGACATTTTAGTTGAGTGCATGCCATTTTCTAAGTTAAACCATTATATTGAAGATAGTGTAAAATACAAGTCATAAGCATAACAAACATCATAATGAGACATAGGCTATAACATAGAAGACAATAATGATAACTAGTGAGAATAAGTGATATAATTATAGATATACACATAGTCAATGCATTGTTGTTTTAACATAACATAAGAGAAACACTTCATGAGCTACCTCAAGGAAAGCTTGTGCAATGCATATAGAAATTCACATAATCCCGCCCACGCTAAGCAAGTGTCTTTAGGTCCTTATTCATGTTTACCATCTTTTGATCTCATTCTTAACTTATTTCTCATAGACAAGGGAACATGCACCTTTAGTCAATCATATCAAGGAAATCAACTTATAGCAACAATCCAAGTTAGCATACATCATTAAAAGTATTCTTCACATCAAATTCACTTGCCATATAGTCTTAAGCATATCCATTACCTACACCATCTTAACATAAGAGGAACATTCCATAACTACTCTCAAAACATACTTGTACAATGCATGAATAATATCTCATACTCTCACCCATACTAATGAAAGCTTCTTAAGTAGTCATAGTTCATAGAAGACTTGACCTTGTGATAATTAGCCTTAACATACATAAGCCATGTGAGCTTAACATTGAATCCGGTGTTACCCACACCAAAAAGAGTTGTCCTACTTGCCTAAGGTAGAACAATGCTTTATCTTTAGTTGGAACCATTAGATAAATAACCTACGGAGTACATTTTTATTGGACAAGGAGATTCTTTATAGATACCCGGTCTCAACTTTCGTGAGCGCATCCATCTAAAGAGATTGGTCCAAGAAACCCCGCCTCAACTCTTGTGTGGGATTCCATATCATATTAATATCCATTGGGTACTAAGTATAAATCCCACGGAATACTTTATTAAGTCATTAGTTTCTTCATTAGAATAGATCGTTAAATCATGCATGCAATGAGAATAACCTATCATCGTCCATGTCTACATTTATCATTAGATTCATTTAGGTGAGAATAGACTTTCAACCTTAAAATTATCATTATCTGAGAAAAACTTACGCATCTTGTTCATTTTATGTTCATGAGAATAGCCTTTCAATCATCACCACACCATCATATAATCATGGACACTTCACTCTGAAAGTGTTCTTAAAGCACATACAGACATCCCATAATCATGCATAATTCACATACTTTATCCTTCAAGGACCATAGATTATTTTCAATCAAAACATATAGAATTACTACATTAGACATGGATAATAACATGATTCAAATAACTCAATTCACTACATGCATAATTATAAAATATTCTACTTACATCAATCAATGCCCACACTTTGAGATCCAATTTGGAAAATAAAAGAATTCATGAATTAATGGGCAATTCAACATAAAACCATATAAATCATCAATATATCCATGATAAAACATAATTAATTCAATAAAAACAAAATTTAAAGGAATCCATGAGTTTAAAGTCAAACCCTAACTTTTGGTATTTCTAACTTTGAAATTTAGTGTGAAGAGGCTTCATAGATGAAGACTGTCAATGGATGAAGGAATATCATACCTTAGTGAAGACTCCTAACGAAATAAAGAGAAGAAAATCCTTGTTCTTTGAAACCCTAGCTCCAACTTCCTTATTCTTCCTTGAGTTCTAGTGAGAGAATATTTTTTGTGAAGATGAGTTCCTTTGCGATTTTAGAAATAATGATTTGGTGGGGTTATCTTAAGTTTCTAAAAGACATAAATAGGTGTTTAAAATTAGTCTAAAAGACTTCACTTAATACTAATTAAAAATGGAAAACCCCAAAACACCCGTAGACTTAATCTCCAAAAGGAAGTTTCCAGGCCTCACCCGCAACCCTCATTGACAGACAGTGGTTGGACCCATGGCCCATGTTGGTGTGGCGTTTGTTGAGTTACTGGAACTCCTCATCATGTACCCTAGACCCATGAGACTAGACCACGGGGTGTATACCCAACCACGGGGTTGGGTCTTGCCGTAGGTAAAGTTCTTGAGCATATTTTTTGGGAAAAGGCTAGGGTCCTCCTCGAAGACCCTTTATTGGTCCTTGGGGGATCGTACCTTGATGTTATATCGCAACACCATTTATTTTCAAGTACGGCAAGTTATATCTATGACTCTAACCCCCACGTCAAGCTCTATTTTGGCCTACTAGTTTCCTGGGTGTTATATTCATGCAAGTTCCTTAACATCTTAGTTATCTACTAATGTGATTAAATTCATAATTATATATCCCCTTTACTACCAGATTTCGATAAACATCACTAACTCTGATTTCGTCTAAATCTGGACTAGGTTGAGAAATTAAGGTTACTATCGAAAAGTTTTCCGGCCAAATTTTTTTTTTTCTCTGTTTCATTTTTTATAAAGACCGGAATAGGTCGTTACACAACAAGATTTTGGGTATATTTAAGTTGATTTGAATTTCTTCATTGCATTAAAGTATTAGACTTTTATTTATTGTTTATTTCCACACTTTATCATACTGGTTGAGTTTTTGGCTGACTTGTATTGGTGGGATAAGACGAGTGTCATCACGTCTATTTTTGGGTCGTGATAAGTGTATTGCAGAATACCCTGTGATAGTGGAGTTACACGTTCCAGAGTGGTATTAAATTCACTTTTGAATAGTAAAAGTGTGTAAGTGACTTTTCGCGATAAGTTAGGGGGAATTTATGTCTCCTCCATTTATTTTTTTATGTTTAAACATCTATATTTGATATACTTTTATGTATTATGTTTTACTTTACTTGTAATTTATATTATAAAGTATATTTATGAGATTCGATATTATTATCTATATATGTATATATATATATATATATATATATATATATATATATATATATATATATATATATATATATATATATATACACTAATGATTGAATGCTCATTCACAGGCCCAATATAGCTAATTATTATTTATATTTTAATTTAGAAAAAAGTTATCTAAATGCAATCTCATTTTACTATAATTTCTAAAAAAGAATTACCGTTTAAATTTTTTACAAATATCCCTCTTTGATACATCCCTACTCTTTTTCATATACATCCCGATCTCCTCTAAATACATCCCTATTCTTTCTCGAATACATCTCTATCCCCTCTCGAATACATCTATATCCTCTTTCAGTTACATCTCTCTCCTCTCGTATACATCCCTATCCTCTCTCGAATAAACCCCTCCACTCTTAGATTGATTTGTGAATTATGTGTCTGTAGGTTTCCTAAATAACAATATATCACGATTGGTGTATCCAAAGTTCTTTTATTTTAAGAAACATTTGTTATTTGAAAAAGAGTAGGGATATAGTGTAATTATCTCTTCACACTATGAAAATTTATGCTATTTTGACTTTAATCTATGTGACATATTTTTCTTTTAGTCAATTCCACAAGAATTATGTATTAATATATTTCACAACATTTCAACTCTGAAATATTCCTTTTATTGTTAGTAAGATGATTTTTAGTCATATGAACATCTATATTTTGTTTTAGATTAACAAATTTAAAAGTGTTTCTTTTTTAAAAAAAAAATTCATGTTAAGTCAAATAAACATCATAAATCGAAATGGAGGGAGTACAAAGTTTATATCAATTTTATATTTAGAAAATTTAAGTTTTTGTACAAATTCTGCCTTTTAATAAAATTTAACATGAAAATACCAAAGTTCTTCACAATTATTTACTATAACATTTTTTATCAATATTGTGCAATTTATAAAAAAATATTAATTTAATTAGGTAATAAAGTAACATAATTTTTTAATTCAGATATTGATAATATGTTATTAATTGGGAAAATATTTATTGTTAAGTTATAAAATATTGATAATCTATTATTTAGATTGTCCCTTACTTTCGAGGAATGATACTAATTTATTAGAATTCAAGTTTTCAAATAGTAGAAATTAAGATCAAAAAGTGAAAGTCACTATTACATGAAGGTCAATACGTAGCTTATCTATTGTGGAAATTTCCTAACTATATGATATATAATTTTATGTCGAATTAATTTTTGATACCATATATTTATAATATTTTAAAATTTATCCCGCTAATTGATTATGCATTTTCTTAAACTACAATTATTTTGTCATTAATTTCTAAATAATATTTCTCTTGAATAGGTTTAAATTATTACATTATCAACTAATCTTTTTTTAGTCTCTTTAGAAATTTGATATTTTTTTTTCTTATCTAAGTCACATTTTTTAAGATAAAATAAATATTATATTAGAGATAAAATTATTAGTTAGTATACAAGTAAAAGATTTATAATGTATAAATAAGTAAAATAATTAATTTTATTATTAGTAATAATTAAAAGTCCAATATATGGTGCGCATGAAAAAATAACAAACAGACATAACTTTATAAATATATTTTAATGCAGTTAATACATCAATAATCATTAAAATAGAGAGATATTTTTGAAGGTTTCTTTCATATTTTTATTTATATAGTACATAAAATTCACATTTATTTAACAAATATTTCATTGTTGACAATCAAAGTTCATTTGTATTTCTATAATATAGAGGACTTGCAAGAAAATAAATTCAAATAAACCTACATACATACATTAGTGCATGCAATATTAAAATATATATTATATAAAACAATACAAAATTATGTGGCACAATTATTATACTTATATAAAGAAAATTTAAATAAAACTATATGAATACCTACGTTTGAAAAACATTGTTTATAATCTAAGAAGAAATTACATCC
Source organism: Solanum lycopersicoides (assembly GCA_022817965.1). Taxonomy (NCBI): domain Eukaryota; kingdom Viridiplantae; phylum Streptophyta; class Magnoliopsida; order Solanales; family Solanaceae; genus Solanum; species Solanum lycopersicoides. The sequence continues at coordinate 45,070 of JAJJBR010001494.1, read as the reverse complement.
CCAATATATTATAGTACTAATATACATAAATGAACGATTTAAATTATCCATAATATAAAATACATTTCATAAGATATTAAGGGGGTATATATTGTTTTAATTTGAAGGAGGATTAAAATTTTAAAACATGAAGGGTATAAATTTTTCACACTATTATTAAATTAATATAATCAAACAAATACAAATTGATTTTTAAAAATAAAATAAAATGAGTTTGTATAGACAAACATAAAACAAAGCTTTTTGTGACTCTCCAAAAGGAAAATTAATTTCTTCTAGAAATTTATTTTGACCACTAATTATATAATCATAAGTTTCTAACTTTGCCAAATAATGTTAAAAATTACAACATTATTGTTGGTCATCCTAATCATGTGTCTTCTATATAATTTAAATATTTTTTTCAAGTTGCAAATATAACTTTGATTATATTTCTAATTATTTATATAACTGGATAACTGAACGGAAGAAACTCAAACCGAAAAGATTAAAACCAAATCAAACTAATATTTTTTTGGTTTGGATTGTATTTCACATTTACACTTCCTCAAAACCAATAACCGGAAAACCCAGACCGAATAATACAAAATCAAACGGAAAAATCGAGTGCACACCCTTGGTAGATTTTAAAATTAAAAACTAAATCCCATACTAATTTATACATGAATAAATTACCTTCTAATCAACTACCTAACATGATGTTACTTGTACTAAATTTAATACATTTGGGTAGATGGATAAGTCAAAGGCTTATCCATGTACTAGAGTCCGTATAACTTATACGATGTATGGTAGGTGGATAAAAAAAGTTATTCGTGTATATACTTAATACAATATTTGGTAGTTGGATAAGAAAAATATATTCGTATATATAGTTAATATGGTGTTTTGTAGGTGGATAAGAAAAAAATTATTTATGTATAAAATTAATAGGATGTTTGGTGGACAATCACGAAGTTCACATAACCAATGCATGTACAGTTATGAGGAAATTTGTGTGTTACATATGCGAAGTAGAAGGTGAAATAATTAATATGTATATAGCTAATACACGAACAAAAAGTAAAAATGATAATATTACCCATAGCACATCCACTTGACTACTTTTTGCTTTTGCATAATTAAAGAAATGTTTTAATTTATATACAAAGTTAAAGTAGAAAAAGTACAAAGTTAAAAGAAGGAAAAGATATAATTTTACACAAAAGTATACAATTTTACTAATTTTTAATAAAAAAACAACACCCAAAGTGTAACGTCTTGGTTCCGTCATTGGGAAAAAACCATTGCAGAAATAATTGGGGCTAGAAAACTTATGAGTAGTGACTTAAAACAGATCTGGACGAAATATGAGTCACGTGAGGTCTAGGTAAATCTTGTAACGAATGAGAAATTTAATAATGAATTTGATTACATGAGTGGATAGCTGAGACATCAAGGAACCTGTACGACTTTACAGAATCGAATACGGGCGAGTAGAACTCCAAAAACTAATGTTAGCGTGAACGGGTAGTTATTGAACGTCAATGATTGAAGGTGTATTGTTAAATGGGGGTTTGGAAATCAAATTCTGACTCTCTGTCTTCGTGCAAACTTCTAGGACAAGATTGTTCCCACCGGGCGGGGCTGCTATTGCGGGTTAGGTCCCGCTGTGGAAGGTCTGTCGCAAATTAAGTCATGATTAAACCCCAAAAACATTACTTTTAAACAAACTTCTTCTTAAAATTTAGGAGACGACCCAGGACGAGTTGTTGACAGTTTTCCAAGACTTTTGGTGCTAAAGGTAAGGATTTACGCTCCTAATCAATTTCATTTGTATAACTTAAATTCTTAGGTAATTATTATTTGGGGGGAGGGTTTTAGACTGAATTTCATGGTAGGAAAAATCCCTAGATGCACCTTAGGATCATCAGTTTTGTCTTGGGTTATTGGGTTTGTTATAATCCGTGTAATTAGACGTTAATTTATTGATCCTTGCAATAAATTATTTTTAAGACCACAAACAAGCAAGAAGAATTTGTAAAGGGAAGATTCAAGTGTCTTAGGGGGATTCAATCTTGGTTTTGAGGTAGGTGATGGTTTGATTTCATACTTGTGTGATGTATGTTAGTAATTGCTTTGTTGTAATGCATGTATGTATGTTAATGAAGTATTATTGATCAAACTTAATGAAATGAGTATGAATGAACAGATGTTTGCCATGATTCAACACTTTATTGTATGATTATGAGTATGTATATTATGAGTGTGAATGTGATTGTAGTTGTGTTTATTGGATTGAGTGTCATAATCCGACACATATATTGGATTGGGTATTATGTTATGATAAATATTATGGATCGAGTGTCAAATTCCGACACACTAATTGGGATCGAGTGTCACGTTCTGGCATGTTAACAGTTTGGGTATGGGTTCTATTAGTGAACCATTGTATTGTGATGTCTAATTTCTATTTCGAATAGGGAATTGTTCATTGTTACTTAAATGATATTCGATGTGTATATTTTTTGTCTGCATGTTATACTTACGATGTTGTGACTACTTATATATGTTTTGCTTACTAGAATAGACATGTGATCCTAGTGGTTGTGTACTGATATTGCCCTTGCTCATTGTTTGTTGAGTACATGGGATCTTTAGGTGGTTACTGATAGACCTCATCTAGGAGATTAGTGATTGAGATCGGATTTCAAGGGTGAGACAGTTCTTTCAGGATGCAATGGATTCATTCATTCGCTTAGTCCATTCTCCTCGGACTCAGACTATTGTATAGATACTTTTTATGTTTGGTTGGAGTTGTGCCTTTTTCTTAGACTTGTTACACATAAGATGTTTTGGTACATTGACTTTCAGGTTCTAGCCAATGTTTTGTTAATGGTTTTATTAACTTTAAGAGATTATGGTAACCTAAATTTTCTTTAGACATTTAAACCTTCTTGTGTATCTTTAAAAGTTTTATTTTTTGTTAAGTTGTGTAATTGGGTTGTTTTAATGGTTCACCCACACGAGAGTTAGTTTGGGTGCCACTCACGATGGTTTATGTCATGAAAAAGTTGGTATTAGAGCCCTAGGTTTGATCTCAATGTAGAAAAATGAGTCTAGTAGAGTTTTGAAGAAAGATACAAATACATTTGTACTTTTTTCCAGAAGATATGGGAATTTAGGAAATCTCTTTATTTTATCTTGTCTACTTCTGTGCTAGAACTTTATTCCAATTGGTATTTTCTGATCCAAATTAGTATCTATTATCCTTCACTCTTTTGTCCGTAGATGGTTAACACTCGCTTCAATGGCCTCAGGACTGTAGCTCTCATAAATAAGATAGTTGAGGAGTTCACAGCAAGAGTCCGCAATCGAGGCAAGGGTCTAGAGGAAGAGCAAGGGGTAGAGGTTGAGGAAGGGTAACATCTGATAGGGGTGGAGCTCTAGTTGAGAATGCTCCCAAAAATGAGGTTCAACCTACGCAGTCCAAATAGGTTAAAAAGAATGCTAAGGTCTAGAATGAGGAGGATGTTGGAGAAAAGAAGAGGTACATGTTGATACTACATGTATTCCTCCCTTAGACCTAGTGTTACCTCAACAAATTATGACTTTCCTATAAGGATTGGTGGTCCTGGAGTTCTTCCCACAATTCAATCAGCTCAAACACCCTCCAACCCCCTATTGTTAGTACTGTCTCCAAGGTGGGTGGAACTATAGGCACTACTGCCTTTTTCCATCCTTTATTGGGTCCTGTGATGACTGGTAATGAGCATGAAATGTTGACTAAGTTTCTGAAAATGAAGTCGCCCTTGTTTCGTTATTCTAAGAGTGAGGACACATATGAGTTTATTTTGGACTGTTATGACAGGCTGCACAAGTTAGGTGTTGGACACCATTATGGGTTAGAGTTTCTGACTTTCACGTTTCAAATTGAGGCTAAGAAGTGGTGGAGGGCCTATGTGGAATACAGATTGTCAATTTTTCCCCCACTGACTTGGAAACAGTTTCATGCTCTATTTTTGGAAAAGTATGTGCCCCAAACTTTGAGGGATCACAACAATGATGAGTTCATGGATTTAGGGCAGGGTGGTATGTCTGTAGCTTTATGTGAGGCTAAATCATGTAGAAAAGAGCTTTAATGAGGTGACCAACTTTGTGAAAAACGTAGAGGGAGTCAGACGTGATGGGCATGCTAAGGCTTTGGATAAGAAATACAATAGCACATGTAACTTTTAGGTTTCTTATTCTAGAGGTTCAAGTAGGCCGATGCTTGTAGGCCAGCCGATTCAGTCTGCAAAGCCCACTTCTACTGGTTGTTACTTGGGAACTCCACAACAAAATTTTATTCGGGATAGCCAGGGAGCCGCGTCTTCGGCTAGCAGTAGACTATCGTTTGATCGCACTATCTATATATGTGGTGAACCTTGGCACATGAGATTGTCCCCAACCGTGCATGTTGTAATCCGCGTAGCAGCACACTAGAGCAGTGGTACCTTCTCGGAACAATAATAATGGTATAGGGCGTCCACAATGTGGGCAAGGAGGAAATCAGCAAGGTCGTAGAGGCTAAAATGGTAACACAGGTAGAGGAGCAGTGCATCTAAGCAAGGAGTCCGCCCGTTAAGATGACAGGGCTCAGTGTTATGCATTTTTTTTCAAGATCGAGGTTGTGGGCGTATTATGCAATGATCACAAATTCTATTCTTTTTTTGTGACCGGGTGGATATTGTTTTGTTTGATTTGGGCTCTACTTATTTTTATGTGTCAGTTCAACTTGCTTTGAGATTTTATATGGTTTGTGATATATTTGATGCCCCCATTAATGTTTTTACCTTAGTAGGAGAGTCTGTCATAGTCACTCATGTGTATGGTGATTGTCCTGCTATGTTTATGAGTTTCCAAACTTGGGCTGATTTGTTTTTCTTTTTTTGATATGATTGACTTTAATATAATCTTAGGAATGACTTGGTTGTCCCCCTATTATGTTGTGTTAACTTGTATACTAAGTTTGTGACTCTAGAGATCCCAGGCAGGGAAAAGTTATAGTGGGAAGGGGTGGACAAGACTAAGACAGCTAAGGTCATTGTAACATTGTATAATCGAAATAGAGAACCTTTACTAATTTCGAAACTCCCTGGTGTCAACCACGAGGGCCAACCATGGTTGGTGGTGTGGTACACACCCCTTAGGTGAGCCCCGTTGGGGGACACCATAGATATTGCCAGAGGCAGTAAACCACGGCCAGGACCCACGCCCCATGGATGGGTACACAACTCGTGGTTAGGGGGTCCGTGGATTGATAATAATCTCTATCGATACAATGCTTGAGCAGAACGGACCATAAGTCTATCCACGGTCCGTCAGCAGGGTCTCGTGGATGGGGTTTGCACAATGAAGTTGAGGACTTAAGTGTCTTTTCTAATTTTAATTAAATATAAGTGGTGTCGTTTTTCCTAAGTTTAAAACACCTATACAGTATTTTTAACCCCCAAAACCCCTAATTTAAGTCATTCTCTCAAAATGCTTTAAGAATTCCCAAAACACCACTCAAAAATTCTCCCTCTAGAAGTTGGAAGAAGAAGGAAGAAATTGGAGCTAGGTCAAGATCAAGTCACCTAATATTCAATAATCAAGGTATGATGGTTTTTTATCCATGAGATCCTTCTTCACATGGAGTGCCCTAAAATTCCACAATTTGAAGAAGAGTTTCCTGAATTCTAGTTAGGATTTCTTCCTATGTTGTGGGTAATGATAAATGTTGATCTAGTTAAATGGATTATGATTTATTATAATTGAATAGATAGGCTTACATTTTTTAGGATGAAATTACATGTACCCATGCGTATTTCATTATTTGACCTAGAATTGATATAATTGGGTTTGATTCCTTAAAGGGAAAATTTGTGGGTTTTGATATCGCCTTATAGGATTGATGAATTGTAACTAGAATTGCTTGAGATTGAAATCTTAGATGATGATCATGAATAGTAGGTCTTGGAGAGTAAGGCGTATGAGATGAATTGCTGGTAATTGATGTTATTTTTGAGTAAGGTACTTCCGACATAAATTGCTTAATTATGAATGTATGACTGTGAAAGGTTTACTCAGATGAATGATTCTAGGTTAAATGGATTGATTACCAAAATGAATCCAAACTAAAATGCTTAATTAATGATGAGGCTAGAGGCGATTACCCCTGACCTCAATAAGCAAGGATATGAGGTGATTCTCAGACTCCTTAAAATTGTATAAGAGGTGAGCCCCAACGTTCCTACTATGATTATTGTACATGGAGGCGAATACCCATGATCCTTGTGAAATTATGTGGATGATAGTTCGTGTGTCATATGATGTGATTGTGTAGGCAAGAACCCGCAATCTCAAAGTATGTAAGGCAACAGGCGAATACCCATTAGTCTTTATAAGAAAGGCATTGAGGCGAATCCCCATGTATTTAAATGTAAGTCTGACAAATGTGATTATGTTTTAAGTTGACTTCTTTTGAGTGTTGCTAGATAGTCTTTCCATTATGTTAGCTTGACTAGAGGTGGATGACCTATTTCTTGGGTAAGGTTAAGTGAGGTTGCTTATGGAAGTATTCCTCTTTCTTTATGATGTTTATTATGTCTTCATTATTTTTATGCCTTATGTCTTATGTTGACTAATTCTTATGTTATGTTGTTTATGCTAGCCATCATATTTAGTAGTTGATTATACTAACTTACAATTTTTCCTACATTCTTATCAAATGTAGAGTCCTACGATATAGATTCTCAGACTCGTGGCTTGCTTCGTTGGTTATCAAGGAAGCAAAAATTTGGTGAGTCCTCATTGTTTTGGAGGATGTGATCACCTGTTCATATTATTCTTTTCTTTCATGTCTTGGAATATTGTCTGGTTGTGACCTATGAATTTACTCATGTTGTTTAGATGGTTTGAGTCAAATATGTTAGACTTTCACTCGTTTTATAAAATATTTCGATTGTATTGAAAAGTTTTAAATTCTCACACCTTTTCTATTACTTTATGTTATGGTATGTTAAGTGGCTTGTGTGAGGCCTCTCAGGGTATTATACGCCTTGTTACATCAAGGGGGTACCCCTAGATTCAAATAAGTTAATTGATTTAGTTGGTGAATATAGTGTTTGAACTAAGTTAAAAATTAAAAATATTAGACTTAGAAAGTTGTTAAGTTCTTCAATTAAGTAATGTTATTTATTTGGTGAATATAGTGTTCGAATTAAGTTAAAACTAAACTAATAAGACTTAGAAAGTTATTAAGTTCTTCAAATAAGTTAATGTGAATTAGTTGGTGAATATATTGTTGGAATTGAGTTAAAACTAAACTAATTAAACTTAGAAAGTTGTTAATGTGATTTAGTTGGTGAATATATTGTTTGAATTAATTTAAAACTAAACTAATTAGACTTAGAAATTATTAAGTTCTTCAAATAAGTAAATGTGATTTAGTTGGTGAATATAGTATTGGAATTAAGTTAAAAACTAAACTAATTAGACTTAGAAAGTTTTTAAGTTCTTCAAATAAGTAATGTGATTTATTTGGTGAATATAGTGTTTAAATTAAGTTAAAACTAAACTAATTAGACTTAAAAAGTTATTAAGTTCTTCAAATAAGTTAATGTGATTTAGTTGGTGAATATAGTGTTGGAATGTTAAAAACTAAACTAATTAGAATTAGAAAGTTGTTAAGATCTTCCAATAAGTAAATGTGATTTAGTTGGTGAATACTGTTTGAATTAATTTAAAACTAAACTAATTAGACTTAGAAAGTTTTAAGTTCTTCAAATAAGTTAATGTGATTCAGTTGGTGAATATAGTGTTTGAATTAATTTAAAACTAAACTAATTAGACTTAGAAAGTTATTAAGATCTTCCAATAAGTAAATGTGATTTAGTTGGTGAATATAGTGTTTGAATTAAGTTAAACTAAACTAATAAGACTTAGAAAGTTGTTAAGATCTTCAAATAAGTAAATGTGATTTAGTTGGTGAATATAGTGTTGGAATTGAGTTAAAACTAAACTAATTAGACTTAGAAAGTTGTTAAGTTTTTCAAATAAGTAATGTGATTTAGTTGGTGGGTATAGCGTTCGAATTAAGTTAAAACTAAAATAATTAGACTTAGAAAGTTGTTAAGTTCTTCAAATAAGCTAATGTGATTTAGTTGGTGAATTAGTGTTAGAAGTAAGTTAAAACTAAACTAATTAGACTTAGAAAGTTGTTAAGTTCTTCAAATAAGTAATGTGATTTATTGGTGTATATAGTGTTTGAATTAAATTAAAACTAAACTAATTAGACTTAGAAAGTTATTAAGTTCTTCAAACAATTTAATGTGATTTAGTTGGTGAATATAGTGTTGAAATGTTAAAAACTAAACTAATTAGACTTAGAAAGTTGTTAAGATCTTCAAATAAGTAACTGTGATTTAGTTGATGAATATAGTGTTGGAATAAGTTAAAACTAAACTAATTAGACTTAAAGTTGTTAAAATCTTCAAATAAGTAACTGTGATTTATTTGGTGAATATAGTGTTTGAATTATGTTAAAACTAAACTAATTAGACTTAGAAAGTTATTAAGTTCTTCAAATAAGTAATGTGATTTAGTTGGTGAATATAGTGTTTGAATTAAGTTAAAACTAAACTAATTAGACTTAGAAAGTTTTAAGTTTTCAAATAAGTAATGTGATTTATTTGGTGAATATAGTGTTCGAATTAAGTTAAAACTAAACTAATTAGACTTAGAAAGTTTTAAGTTCTTCAAATAAGTTAATGTGATTTAGTTGGTGAATATATGTTGAATTATTAAAACTAAACTAATTAGACTTAGAAAGTTATTAAATCTTCAAATAAGTTAATGTCATTTAGTTGGTGAATATAGTGTTTGAATAAGTTAAAATTAAAATAATTAGACTTAGAAAGTTGTTAAGTTTTTCAAATAAGTAATGTGATTTATTTTGTGAATATAGTGTTCGAATTAAGTTAAAACTAAACTAATTAGACTTAGAAAGTTATTAAGTTCTTCAAATAAGTTAATGTGAATTAGTTGGTGAATATATTGTTGGAATTGAGTTAAAACTAAACTAATTCAACTTAGAAAGTTGTTAATGTGATTTAGTTGGTGAATATATTGTTTGAATTAATTTGAAACTAAACTAATTAGACTTAGAAAGTGTAACAACCCATTTAGTCGGTTTGAGCACTATAACATTTTCTTTGATAAAATACTTTCCGATAGATTTTAAATGGGTGTTTTGAACTATTCATAATTATAATTATGAAATTAGTGGGGTACTTTTAATAATTTATAGAGTTAGTGGTTAAAGGAAATAACATTAAAATTAATATTGGATCACTTTTACACCTTTATAATTAGTCATATTATAGTTAGGTTAATTAAGAAAATATTCTGTAAAGGAGAATGGAGGGTTTAGCCAAGTGAATCCTTACCTGCGCCGCCGAGGAGAACCAACGAATCAGGTGATATTCTAATTATGATGTTAAAATTCTCGTATTGATTTATGTCACAGTTGGATTACTAGTATTACTATGTTATTGAATAGTGTCAAAAAGAAAGAAAAGAAAAATCAAGAGTTGCTGGAGTAAAAATATAAAATACATTATTACTCTAAGTTGTAGTTATTTCATTGGTCATCATTGGATAACAATGAAATTGTTGGCACTTGCAATCACTGTAAGTTATAGAAATTATATGTTAAATATAGAATTGAGGAAGATTCGGTGTAGTTACGGATTCTCAATTAAAGAAGTTGGCATGATATTTTGGTTATAGCAATTCTTGAGCGTATTATATTATAAATATTAAATATATTTTATTAGGTGTATTATTTATTATTTGAATATCATTAAGATTATGTTATTTGAAGAAATAGAGACTTAACTTTAAGCTTGAATATAAGAAATAAGAGACTTGGCATATTAATGGACCTCAAGATAAGAAATCAGATAGTGCAAAGTTGAGGAACATGCTAATTGGTTAGTTGACAATTAGTGTATATAAAAATGGTACGTACCAATTTGTTGTGGGTTTGTTTGGGTAATGGCAGTAACATAATTGGGGAATAATAATGGCATCTTGATAGTCAAGAATTTATGTTAGTGATTATAATGTGTGTAGGAATTTGTGATTTGAGATGAATGAATTTTACAGTAATTAGATAATATTAGTTAGGTTGATTTGGTTAGTGTTAAGGTATTAGGAAACGTGTTAGTTGTTCATGTGAGTTAGCATGGTATAAATGTTGTCAGGTGCAAGGTAAAAGTGATAGAAAAGTAAGGTTTTTGTATGTTAGACCTTGTATTGGGTTTTCTGGGTTTCTGTGTTACTTTTGGTTTCTTTGGTTTGTCAATTGTGGTCTCACGTGTTAGCTGCCACTGGTATCGTGACCAGTGGTTTCTGGTTTACCATTGTTTAAAACTAAACTCGATATATTGAGGTAGGTAATTAAATATAAGGTATAGTATATTATATGAATTACATTAAGTGATGATAATGAGAGGAATTAAGATCTACCCTTAGGTTTGAACTTTTGGGAAATTGATTATATAATTAGGTGAGTTTTTGGGTCTATGCTAAACATAGACTAATCTGAGTGTTTATAGACTCGTTAACTTACAAATTGTGCATATAAACTTGATAGATTGGAAAGGTTCGGAGGCAATAAGGAAAGGAAAGGCATTGGAGAATTAGTTGCTTGACTTCGATTCTTCGGTGGAGGTAGGTTATGGTTTATGTTATTTGATAGTAAACTCTTAATAGTGATTGATATGCATTGAATAATATTGTGAAGTTTTCTATGTATTTGATTGTGTGTTTGTGTGGCTTGTTTGTGTGGTTTGTGATTGGTCTGAAATCCCGAGACCGTGGAATTTATAATCTTAAACCATCTCTATCGAAGTAATGCCTTGAATAAAGAAGGCTCGATGAAATATTATTAACGGATGGAAAAGTGGTGATATTAAATGATAAATTAATGATAAAATATTGGATCGGAGTGTCACGTTCCGACACGATATTTTTGGATCGGAGTATCACGTTCCGACACGGTATTCTTGGATCGGAGTGTCACGTTCCGACACGATATTTTTGGATCGGAGTGTCACGTTCCGACACGGTATTCTTGGATCGGAGTGTCACGTTCCGACACGGTAAAATTAAAGAAAAAACATGTTGAATTAATGGAAGGTACTCAATCTCAAAGAACTCAACTCCCAAAATGGTTTGGTTTGGAGGCATGAGTCCTCATGTGTGATCTTAATACCGTTGACTTATTACGTGCTTACTTTAATGTTGTTGACACTTGTTCATGTTGCTTGTTGCTTATCACCTGTTAAGTGCTATAGTTGAGTTCATACTATTATTCATTGTATATTAGTTTCTATTTTGGGTTGGCCGATGATACTTACTCAGTAGATGTTGCCTCGTACTGAGCCCTACTTGTATTTTTCTTTGTTTTCCTTATATGGAGTGCAGCAAGTGTACCAACGGATTTGAATCACCCTCAGCTCTATCAAGTCTCGGCATATCAGGTTCAAGGGTGAGCTATTCATTCGAGCTTGGGTTGGATTCTCTCAGTCATTACCTGATGTCCTTAGTTTCCGGACACGAATCACTTTACTTCATTTATTTTGGTGTCTTTGATATTCTTAGACTTAGTAATTGGAGATTACATGTCCTTGTTGTGATGACTTTCAGGTTTTGGGAAAATATATTTAATTAGATTTTTAGCTTCCGCATTATTCTAGTATAATATAATTTAAGATTAAATTCGTTGGTTCGCCCACCTAGGTAGTTAAGTGTAGGTGCCACTCACGACTCATTTTGGGTCGTGACAAACTTGGTATCAGAGCGTTAGGTTCGTTGATCTCATCACACAAGGACAGGTCTAGTAGAGTCTTGCGGAACGGTATGGGGACGCCTTTACTGTTCTTCGAGAGGCTATAAGACTTTAAGAAAACTTCATTCCTTCTTTCTTTCGTGCTACTACTGTAGTCCAATTGGTATCTAGGTGATACAAATTGGTATCTAACCTTATTCACTCTATTTTGCATATGATTAATATTAGAGTAGTAGAATTTGAAACACCAACACCAATAGTAGAGTATGCATCCTTAAAAATAGATATGTTTCCACGATTCACTATAGACATGTAATTACTAGTGACTAGTATGATCTTTTTATTAAGTTCTTAAAGTTGAAACCCCTATTCTTCATGGGTACTGAATATGAAGATGCTTATGATTTCCTTATTGTTTGTTATGAGAGTTGTTTCATAAGATGGATATGGTAGAGTGATGGGACATTGAGTTTTTGACTTACTAATTTTGGGATGATGCGAAAATGTGGTGGCAGTCTCATGTTGAGTCTTGCCGGTAATGACATTACCTATGACTTGGGTAGCATTTTCTGGCTTCTTCATGGAGAAATATATTCTACGGATCTTAATGGATATGAGGTAGATAGGGTGAAGCAAAATGACTTTGCCATGGTGACAACATCCAAAAAGAAAAAAAAATCATAAGGGACGGTTAGATAATGAATATTATTACTTTAGAAAATACAATTAGTAAAGTACTTCTCATAAGATATATGGGTTGCTTAATGAATGACGAAATTTTGTTGAGTCAATTGAGGGAAGAATTTCTACTACGATTTTAAAAAAAAAATAATTAACTGCACATAAAAAGGGTCATGATAAGACTACTACAATAGTACCAATGCTCACTTGATTAGATACGTTAAGTGTATTACTTTTACTATCGACCTGATCTTAGAAAGAATGCAAATTGTTTAGGCTAAAAACAGAACAAATTTGATAATGTTTTGCAGTTATTCAATGGGTAGAAATGTGTGGGTTATTTGAGTACGATCTTCTCGATAAGTATGATGTGTTCTAATGATGGATTTAATGACCTTTCACGGTACGGTACTAGTGTTACGTAGAAACGAATACACCGATTGTCAAGTTTGAATACTAACTACTTAAGATGTAATTAGTGGTATGACATATTTAGATAATGAGATTCAGTGTTGCTTTCACATTTGAGAAACCAACTAGTTTATTACTATAGACACTTGGATTGCATTACTTTTGAAAAATATTTTAGCGATGGATCTTTGGTACAATATTAAAATATATTTAGGTTGTGATATGTATCTTGAGGGTTCTGAATGAGGACTGACGATTTTTTCTTAAGCTTCAAAAGGTATATTGATACTAGGATGACAAACTTATAGGGAAAGAAAGTCCTATTGTGTATACTTGGGTGAACTAAATTGAAGATTTTGGTAAGAAAATACTTATAAAATTGAGTTAGTCCCGTAAATTTGATTGGTATACCTGAGTTTAAGGTGTCATGTCGAGGAAAAGGTCACTTCTTGATGATTAAAAGGTCTGGTTAAGAATGATGGTAAAAAGAGAAAGTGATATATGACCTATATGATTTATGTTTGTTATATTAGTATCGAAAATTCTCATTTAGATCAGTTTTAGTGACAACAAGGTCTTGAAAGTGTTTCATCGGTTGTGATATCAAATTTATTATTTGCTTAAGAGTTGGACACTAGGCCTAGTCCTACATGAAAAAGGATTGAAATTATTCTCTTTATTTGGTTTCCAATTCTATTAGAAAAAGAATTAGAATTGTAATCCTATTTGTTGTTGATTTTGACTTTGTAAGGAAAAACACAATTGTATAAATAGAGGATGGTCTTAAGAGAAAAATTGAACTACTCATTAGTATTTTGACTATTTTCCTTGAAAGACATTAGGACATAAGAGAGGTTTTGAGAGGGAATCAACAAGAGAGAAGAAAAAGATTTATTTTGTTGCATACTTTTTCTCCAACCATCAACCTTAAGATCGTGTTTCCTAATTAAATAACCGTTGGATTGGGATAAAATTTAAATACATGTTTTTGACATCTTGGTGGTTGATTTAAACGGTGGAGATTGGATTCGGATGTCCGAAGATTCTTTTCTTGGTCCTGAATAGCAGCTGCGTTTGGGTGGTGCTTGCATTAAAATTGTAGAGGCATTGTATTTATAGTGTGTATTATGAGGTTTTTTAGCATAATATTTATTAATAGGAATCTTAATTTAAGACCTGATACTTTAAAATCTGGTAGAATTTGACTTTGAGGGAGGAAAAAATAAATAAATCTTATTGGTGCATATCTGGGTTCAGGGATGCGTGGTTTTAGCTATTTTTGTCTTGGTTAAGGTAATAGTGTCACATGTCATCAGATCGGTTAAAGCTATTGGATAAACTTAAGAAAGGTATGTACAAACATCAATTCAAGTGGATGATAAGTTCTGTTGTAGTGTTGAATTTAGTAATGAGTATGGTTGAATTTTTAGTGATGAATATGGTAAGGCCGATGAAGAGACGATCAATGATAAGTTAAGATATAGGAATTTATAAAAGTCTTCAAAGTATAAGCAGTTGTAGACATATAAGGGTATTGGATTACATAGTTGGATTTATAATTCAATTTTTATTTTTTTTTATTTTTTTTCATTATAAGTTTGCATTTCTAGTGATATGTCTTATCAAGGTATGAATTTGTAAGGTAATAAAGAATTGATTGCATAGATTATTGAGAATGTGAAAGAACTTACACATGATAAGAGTCGTAAAGTTTGTTACTTTTGATTGTTAAAGGATCTAAGGAAGAGTTTCCCTCACAGTTTTGAGAATGTGAACTAAAATGTCATGGGTTGTTGGTACAAGGATGAGCTCGGTAAGGGAGCCAGAGAAATTAACAAGAGTCTAATATATTAAAGGATCGAGATATATAGAATGTTATGATGCCTTAATTAGATATATGATGGTGAATAGAGGTTATGAGTTTATAACATACAAAATAATATGAGTGACCAAGAATTTCTTTAAGGGTTGACATGAGGTATGTGATGGTTTAGAATGTTATCTAAAACATGGTATGTGAAGTTGACCTTTTGGGTGATTTAATTATTTTATATCGATAGAAAGGTATCATTAAATTTTAAATTAGTGTTATTATCCTTGTATGTGACTCGTATTTGTCATGAAATGCTTAAATAGAAAGATAGATAACTATTGGTTAAATATATAATTGATAAAAATACTTTGATACTAATGATGGTTTGGGAGTAGGGTAGATGATCGATGTGGTTATGATTTTTGGTTAGTATTAAGAGTTTTGACTTCAGTAGATGTAGGGTTTGATAAACCAAGTGTGTATGCAATTATAATAGGGACTAAATTGGTGATAGTGGGTACTTGATCATTTCATATTTGGATCAGATCAATTGAATCTCCTTGATGATTACGTGATGTCTAAAAATCATATTTGTATAGCTTAAGTTCGAGGAAATATTATGTTGTGAGGATGACATCTTGATAAGGTTTGTGATGGTTGATGAATTACGAATGTGTGGTGGTTGGTTGAGGTTCACTCCTGGTTGTAACCAATATTGTTTCAAAATTTTTTTTCATGGTTATGTTAGAATATATTTGTCCTCATGGTTGTGTCAAGTTCTAGTGGAAGAATCGATCAGTTGAAGAATTCATTTGGAAATAGTTTTGTTGTTAGTTGAGTTTACATATAACAACAATTCTCAGTAGAGTATCGAGATGGCCTTATTTGAGACATTGTATGGGAGGAGGTGTAAATCTCCAATTGGTTAGGTTGACACTTTTGATATGAGGCCTTGGGTATTAATATTTTGAAAGAGTTGTTGAGACAACTATCGTTTCCTACCCTCACCTTCCTTTGATCGTTCGAGGACGAACGATGGGTAAATTGGTATCTATTGTAACAACCCATTTAGTCGGTTTGAGCACTATAACATTTTCTTTGATAAAATACTTTCCGATAGATTTTAAATGGGTGTTTTGAACTATTCATAATTATAATTATGAAATTAGTGAGGTACTTTTAATAATTTATAGAGTTAGTGGTTAAAGGAAATAACATTAAAATTAATATTGGATCACTTT
Source organism: Solanum lycopersicoides (assembly GCA_022817965.1). Lineage (NCBI taxonomy): Eukaryota > Viridiplantae > Streptophyta > Magnoliopsida > Solanales > Solanaceae > Solanum > Solanum lycopersicoides. Next base: position 29,067 of record JAJJBR010001494.1, on the reverse strand, counting down.
TACACCTTTATAATTAGTCATATTATAGTTAGGTTAATTAAGAAAATATTCTGTAAAGGAGAACGGAGGGTTTAGCCAAGTGAATCCTTACCTGCGCCGCCGAGGAGAACCAACGAATCAGGTGATATTCTAATTATGATGTTAAAATTCTCGTATTGATTTATGTCACAGTTGGATTACTAGTATTACTATGTTATTGAATAGTGTCAAAAAGAAAGAAAAGAAAAATCAAGAGTTGCTGGAGTAAAAATATAAAATACATTATTACTCTAAGTTGTAGTTATTCTATTGGTCATCATTGGATAACAATGAAATTGTTGGCACTTGCAATCACTGTAAGTTATAGAAATTATATGTTAAATATAGAATTGAGGAAGATTCGGTGTAGTTACGGATTCTCAATTAAAGTAGTTGGCATGATATTTTGGTTATAGCAATTCTTGAGCGTATTATATTATAAATATTAAATATATTTTATTAGGTGTATTATTTATTATTTGAATATCATTAAGATTATGTTATTTGAAGAAATAGAGACTTAACTTTAAGCTTGAATATAAGAAATAAGAGACTTGGCATATTAATGGACCTCAAGATAAGAAATCAGATAGTGCAAAGTTGAGGAACATGCTAATTGGTTAGTTGACAATTAGAGTATATAAAAATGGTACGTACCAATTTGTTGTGGATTTGTTTGGGTAATGGCAGTAACATAATTGGGGAATAATTATGGCATCTTGATAGTCAAGAATTTATGTTAGTGATTATAATGTGTGTAGGAATTTGTGATTTGAGATGAATGAATTTTACAGTAATTAGATAATATTAGTTAGGTTGATTTGGTTAGTGTTAAGGTATTAGGAAACGTGTTAGTTGTTCATGTGAGTTAGCATGGTATAAATGCTGCCAGGTGCAAGGTAAAAGTGATAGAAAAGTAAGGTTTTTGTATGTTAGACCTTGTATTGGGTTTTCTGGGTTTCTGTGTTACTTTTGGTTTCTTTGGTTTGTCAATTGTGGTCTCACGTGTTAGCTGCCACTGGTATCGTGACCAGTGGTTTCAGGTTTACCATTGTTTAGAACTAAAACTCGATATATTGAGGTAGGTAATTAAATATAAGGTATAGTATATTATATGAATTACATTAAAGTGATGTTAATGAGAGGAATTAAGATCTACCCTTAGGTTTAAACTTTTGGGAAATTGATTATATAATTAGGTGAGTTTTTGGGTCTATGCTAAACATAGACTAATCTGAGTGTTTATAGACTCGTTAACTTACAAATTGTGCATATAAACTTGATAGATTGGAAAGGTTCGGAGGCAATAAGAAAAGGAAAGGCATTGGAGAATTAGTTGCTTGACTTCGATTCTTCGGTGGAGGTAGTTTATGGTTTATGTTATTTGATAGTAAACTCTTAATAGTGATTGATATGCATTGAATAATATTGTGAAGTTATCTATGTACTTGATTGTGTGTTTGTGTGGCTTGTTTGTGTGGTTTGTGATTGGTCTGAAATCTCGAGACCGTGGAATTTATAATCTTAAACCATCTCTATCGAAGTAATGCCTTGAATAAAGAAGGCTCGATGAAATATTATTAACGGATGGAAAAGTGGTGATATTAAATGATAAATTAATGATATTATTGGATCGGAGTGTCACGTTCCTACACGATATTTTTGGATCGGAGTGTCACGTTCCGACACGGTATTCTTGGATCGGAGTGTCACGTTCCGACACGATATTTTTGGATCGGAGTGTCACATTCCGACACGGTATTCTTGGATCGGAGTGTCACATTCCGACACGGTAAAATTAAAGAAAAAACATGTTGAATTAATGGAAGGTACTCAATCTCAAAGAACTCAACTCCCAAAATGGTTTGGTTTGGAGGCATAAGTCCTCATGTGTGATCTTAATACCGTTGACTTATTACGTGTTTACTTTAATGTTGTTGACACTTGTTCATGTTGCTTGTTGCTTATCACCTGTTAAGTGCTATAGTTGAGTTCATACTATTATTCATTTTATATTAGTTTCTATTTTGGGTTGGCCGATGATACTTACGCAGTATATGTTGCCTCGTACTGAGCCCTACTTGTATTTTTCTTTGTTTTCCTTATATGGAGTGCAGCAAGTGTACCGACGGATTTGAATCACCCTCAGCTCTATCAAGTCTCGGCATATCAGGTTCAAGGGTGAGCTATTCATTCGAGCTTGGGTTGGATTCTCTCAGTCATTACCTGATGTCCTTAGTTTCCGGACACGAATCACTTTACTTCATTTATTTTGGTGTCTTTGATATTCTTAGACTTAGTAATTGGAGATTACATGTCCTTGTTGTGATGACTTTCAGGTTTTGAGAAAATATATTTAATTAGATTTTTAGCTTTCCCATTATTCTAGTATAATATAATTTAAGATTAAATTCGTTGGTTCGCCCACCTAGGTAGTTAAGTGTGGGTGCCACTCACGACTCATTTTGGGTCGTGACAGAAAGTTATTAAATTCTTCAAATAAGTAAATGTGATTTAGTTGGTGAATATAGTATTGGAATTAAGTTAAAAACTAAACTAATTAGACTTAGAAAGTTGTTAAGATTTTCAAATAAGTTAATGTGATTTAGTTGGTGAATATAGTGATTGAATTAAGTTAAAACTAAACTAATCTGACTTAGAAAGTTATTAAGTTTTTGAAATAAGTAACTGTGATTTAGTTGGTGAATATAGTGTTGGAATTAGGTTAAAACTAAACTAATTAGACTTAGAAAGTTGTTAAGATCTTCAAATAAGTAACTGTAATTTAGTTGGTGAGTATAGTGTTTGAATTAAGTTAAAACTAAACTAATTTGACTTAGAAAGTTATTAAGTTCTTCAAATAAGTAACTGTGATTTAGTTGGTGAATATAGTGTTGGAATTGAGTTAAAACTAAACTAATTAGACTTAGAAAGTTGTTAAAATCTTTAAATAAGTAACTGTGATTTAGTTGGTGAATATAGTGTTTGAATTAATTTAAAACTAAACTAATTAGACTTAGAAAGTTATTAAGTTATTCAAATAAGTTAATGTGATTTAGTTGGTGAATACAGTGTTGGATTTGAGTTAAAACTAAACTAATTGGACTTAGAAAGTTGTTAAGATCTTCAAATAAGTTAATGTGATTTAGTTGGTGAATATATTGTTTGAATTAATTTAAAGCTAAACTAATTATACTTATAAAGTTGTTAAGTTCTTCAAATAAGTACTGTGATTTATTTGGTGAATATATTGTTTGAATTAAGTTAAAACTAAACTAATTAGACTTAGAAAGTTGTTAAGTTTTTCAAAAAAGTAATGTGATTTAGTTGGTGGGTATAGTGTTTAAATTAAGTTAGAACTAAAATAATTAGACTTAGAAAGTTGTAAGTTCTTCAAATAAGCTAATGTGATTTAATTGGTGAATTAGTGTTAGAAGTAAGTTAAAATTAAACTAATTAGACTTAGAAAGTTGTTAAGTTCTTCAAATACGTAATGTGATTTATTGGTGTATATAGTGTTTGAATTAAGTTAAAACTAAACTAATTAGACTTAGAAAGTTATTAATTCTTCAAACAATTTAATGTGATTTAGTTGGTGAATATAGTGTTGGAATGTTAAAACTAAACTAATTAGACTTAGGAAGTTGTTAAGATCTTCAAATAAGTAAATGTAATTTAGTTGGTGAATATAGTGTTTAAATTAAGTTAAAACTAAACTAATTAGACTTAGAAAGTTTTTAAGTTCTTCAAATAAGTTAATGTGATTCAGTTGGTGAATATAGTGTTTGAATTAATTTAAAACTAAACTAATTAGACTTAGAAAGTTATTAAGATCTTCCAATAAATAAATGTGATTTAGTTGATGAATATAGTATTGGAATTAAGTTAAACTAAACTAATTAGACTTAGAAAGTTGTTAATATCTTCAAATAAGTTAATGTGATGTAGTTGGTGAATATATTGTTTGAATTAATTTAAAACTAAACTAATTAGACTTAGAAAGTTATTAAGTTCTTCAAATAAGTAAATGTGATTTAGTTGGTGAATATAGTATTGGAATTAAGTTAAAAACTAAACTAATTAGACTTTGAAAGTTGTTAAGATCCTTAAATAAGTTAATGCTATTTAGTTGGTGAATATAGTGTTTGAATTAAGTTAAAACTAAATTAATTTGACTTAGAAATTTATTAAGTTCTTCAAATAAGTAACTGTGATTTAGTTGGTGAATATAGTGTTGGAATAGAGTTAAAACTAAACTAATTAGACTTAAAAAGTTGTTAAAATCTTCAAATAAGTAACTGTGATTTATTTGGTGAATATAGTGTTTGAATTATGTTAAAACTAAACTAATTTGACTTAGAAAGTTATTAAGTTCTTCAAATAAGTAAATGTGATTTAGTTGGTGAATATAGTGTTTGAATTAAGTTAAAACTAAACTAATTAGACTTAGAAAGTTTTTAAGTTCTTCAAATAAGTTAATGTGATTTATTTGGTGAATATAGTGTTCGAATTAAGTTAAAACTAAACTAATTAGACTTAGAAAGTTATTAAGTTCTTCAAATAATTTAATGTGAATTAGTTGGTGAATATATTGTTGGAATTGAGTTAAAACTAAACTAATTAGACTTAGAAAGTTGTTAATGTGATTTAGTTGGTGAATATATTGTTTGAATTAATTTAAAACTAAACTAAGTAGACTTAGAAAGTTATTAAGTTCTTCAAATAAGTAAATGTGATTTAGTTGGTGAATATAGTATTGGAATTAAGTTAAAAACTAAACTAATTAGACTTAGAAAGTTTTTAAGTTCTTCAAATAAGTAATGTGATTTATTTGGTGAATATAGTGTTCAAATTAAGTTAAAACAAAACTAATTAGACTTAGAAAGTTTTAAGTTCTTCAAATAAGTTAATGTGATTCAGTTGGTGAATATAGTGTTTGGATTAATTTAAAACTAAACTAATTAGACTTAGAAAGTTAATAAGATCTTCCAATAAGTAAATGTGATTTAGTTGATGAATATAGTGTTTGAATTAAGTTAAACTAAACTAATTAGACTTAGAAAGTTGTTAATGTGATTTAGTTGGTGAATATATTGTTTGAATTAATTTAAAACTAAACTAATTAGACTTAGAAAGTTATTAAGTTCTTCAAATAAGTAAATGTGATTTAGTTGGTGAATATAGTATTGGAATTAAGTTAAAAACTAAACTAATTAGACTTTGAAAGTTGTTAAGATCCTTAAATAAGTTAATGCGATTTAGTTGGTGAATATAGTATTCGAATTAAGTTAAAAATAAACTAATTAGACTTAGAAAGTTATTAAGTTCTTCAAACAAGTTAATGTGAATTAGTTGATGAATATATTGTTTGAATTGAGTTAAAACTAAACTAATTAGACTTAGAAAGTTGTTAAGTTCTTCAAATAAGTTAATGTGATTTAGTTGGTGAATATAATGTTTGAATTATTTTAAAACTAAACTAATTAGACTTAGAAAGTTATTAAGATCTTCAAATAAGTTAATGTGATTTATATGGTAAATATAGTGTTTGAACTAAGTTAAAAATTAAAATAATTAGACTTAGAAAGTTGTTAAGTTCTTCAAATAAGTAATGTGATTTATTTGGTGAATATAGTATTCGAATTAAGTTAAAAATAAACTAATTAGACTTAGAAAGTTATTAAGTTCTTCAAATAAGTTAATGTGAATTAGTTGGTGAATATATGTTTGAATTGAGTTAAAACTAAACTAATTAGACTTAGAAAGTTGTTAATGTGATTTAGTTGGTGAATATATTGTTTGAATTAATTAAAACTAAACTAATTAGACTTAGAAAGTTATTAAATTCTTCAAATAAGTAAATGTGATTTAGTTGGTGAATATAGTATTGGAATTAAGTTAAAAAACTAAACTAATTAGACTTAGAAAGTTGTTAAGATCTTCAAATAAGTTAATGTGATTTAGTTGGTGAATATAGTGTTTGAATTAAGTTAAAACTAAACTAATTTGACTTAGAAAGTTATTAAGTTCTTGAAATAAGTAACTGTGATTTAGTTGGTGAATATAGTGTTGGAATTAGTTAAAACTAAACTAATTAGACTTAGAAAGTTGTTAAGATTTTCAAATAAGTAACTGTAATTTATTGGTGAATATTGTGTTTGAATAAGTTAAAACTAAACTAATTAGACTTAGAAAGTTATTAAGTTCTTCAAATAAGTAACTGTGATTTAGTTGGTGAATATAGTGTTGGAATTGAGTTAAAACTAAACTAATTAGACTTAGAAAGTTGTTAAATCTTCAAATAAGTAACTGTGATTTTTGGTGAATATAGTGTTTGAATTAATTTAAAACTAAACTAATTAGACTTAGAAAGTTATTAAGTTTTCAAATAAGTTAATGTGATTTAGTTGGTGAATATAGTGTTGAATTAAGTTAAAACTAAACTAATTAGACTTAGAAAGTTTTAAGTCTTCAAATAAGTTAATGTGATTTAGTTGGTGAATATAGTGTTTGAATTAAGTTAAAACTAAACTAATTAGACTTAGAAAGTTGTTAAGTTCTTCAAATAAGTAATGTGATTTAGTTGGTGAATATAGTGTTTGAATTAAGTTAAAACTAAACTAATTAGACTTAGAAAGTTATTAAGTCTTCAAATAAGTTAATGTGATTTAGTTGGTGAATATAGTGTTGAATTAAGTTAAAACTAAACTAATTAGACTTAGAAAGTTTTAAGTTTCAAATAAGTAATGTGATTTAGTTGGTGAATATAGTGTTTGAATTAAGTTAAAACTAAACTAATTAGACTTAGAAAGTTTAAGTTTTAATGTGATTTAGTTGGTGAATATAGTGTTTGAATTAAGTTAAAACTAAACTAATTAGACTTAGAAAGTTGTTAAGTTCTTCAAATAAGTAATGTGATTTAGTTGGTGAATATAGTGTTTGAATTAAGTTAAAACTAAACTAATTAGACTTAGAAAGTTGTTAAGATCTTCAAATAAGTTAATGTGATTTAGTTGGTGAATATAGTGTTTGAATTAAGTTAAAACTAAACTAATTAGACTTAGAAAGTTATTAAGTTCTTCAAATAAGTAATGTGATTTAGTTGGTGAATATAGTGTTTGAATTAAGTTAAAACTAAACTAATTAGACTTAGAAAGTTGTAAGTCTTCAAATAAGTTAATGTGATTTAGTTGGTGAATATAGTGTTTGAATTAAGTTAAAACTAAACTAATTAGACTTAGAAAGTTATTAAGTTCTTCAAATAAGTAATGTGATTTAGTTGGTGAATATAGTGTTTGAATTAAGTTAAAACTAAACTAATTAGACTTAGAAAGTTGTTAAGTTCTTCAAATAAGTTAATTAAGTTAATATAGTGTTGAATTAAGTTAAAACTAAACTAATTAGACTTAGAAAGTTATTAAGTTCTTCAAATAAGTTAATGTGAATTAGTTGGTGAATATATTGTTGAATTGAGTTAAAACTAAACTACTTAGAAAGTTGTTAATGTTATTTAGTTGGTGAATATATTGTTTGAATTAATTTAAAACTAAACTAATTAGACTTAGAAAGTTATTAAGTTCTTCAAATAAGTAAATGTGATTTAGTTGGTGAATATAGTGTTGAATTAAGTTAAAAACTAAACTAATTAGACTTAGAAAGTTTTAAGTTCTTCAAATAAGTAATGTGATTTATTGGTGAATATAGTGTTTAATTAAGTTAAAACTAAACTAATTAGACTTAAAAGTTATTAAGTTCTTCAAATAAGTTAATGTGATTTAGTTGGTGAATATAGTGTTGGAATGTTAAAACTAAACTAATTAGATTAGAAAGTTGTTAAGATCTTCAAATAAGTAAATGTGATTTAGTTGGTGAATATAGTGTTTGAATTAAGTTAAAACTAAACTAATTAGACTTAGAAAGTTTTAAGTTCTTCAAATAAGTTAATGTGATTTAGTTGGTGAATATAGTGTTTGAATTAATTTAAAACTAAACTAATTAGACTTAGAAAGTTTTAAGTTCTTCAAATAAGTTAATGTGATTAGTTGGTGAATATAGTGTTTGAATTGAGTTAAAACTAAACTAATTAGACTTAGAAAGTTGTTAATGTGATTTAGTTGGTGAATATATTGTTTGAATTAATTAAAACTAAACTAATTAGACTTAGAAAGTTGTTAAGATCTTCAAATAAGTAATGTATTTAGTTGGTGAATATAGTGTTTGAATTAAATTAAAACTAAACTAATTAGACTTAGAAAGTTAGTAATTATTCAAATAATTATGTGATTTAGTTGGTGAATATAGTGTTGGAATGTTAAAAACTAAACTAATTAGACTTAGAAAGTTGTTAAGATCTTCAAATAAGTAAATGTGATTTAGTTGGTGAATATAGTGTTTGAATTAAGTTAAAACTAAACAATTAGACTTAGAAAGTTTTAAGTTCTTCAAATAAGTTAATGTGATTTAGTTGGTGAATATAGTGTTTGAATTATTAAAACTAAACTAATTAGACTAGAAAGTTATTAAGTCTTCAAATAAGTTAATGTGATTTAGTTGGTGAATATAGTGTTTTAATAAGTTAAAACTAAATAATTAGACTTAGAAAGTTGTTAAGTTCTTCAAATAAGTAATGTGATTTATTTGGTGAATATAGTGTTCGAATTAAGTTAAAACTAAACTAATTAGACTTAGAAAGTTATTAAGTTCTTCAAATAAGTTAATGTGAATTAGTTGGTGAATATATTGTTGGAATTAGTTAAAACTAAACTAATTAGACTTAGAAAGTTGTTAATGTGATTTAGTTGGTGAATATATTGTTTGAATTAATTTAAAACTAAACAATTAGACTTAGAAATTTATTAAGTTCTTCAAATAAGTAAATGTGATTTAGTTGGTGAATATAGTATTGGAATTAAGTTAAAAACTAAACTAATTAGACTTAGAAAGTTTTTAAGTTCTTCAAATAAGTAATGTGATTTATTTGGTGAATATAGTGTTTAAATTAAGTTAAAACTAAACTAATTAGACTTAAAAAGTTATTAAGTTCTTCAAATAAGTTAATGTGATTTAGTTGGTGAATATAGTGTTGGAATGTTAAAAACTAAACTAATTAGAATTAGAAAGTTGTTAAGATCTTCAAATAAGTAAATGTGATTTAGTTGGTGAATACTGTTTGAATTAAGTTAAAACTAAACTAATTAGACTTAGAAAGTTTTAAGTTCTTCAAATAAGTTAATGTGATTCAGTTGGTGAATATAGTGTTTGAATTAATTTAAAACTAAACTAATTAGACTTAGAAAGTTATTAAGATCTTCAATAAGTAAATGTGATTTAGTTGGTGAATATAGTGTTTGAATTAATTTAAACTAAACTAATTAAGACTTAGAAAGTTGTTAAGATCTTCAAATAAGTAAATGTGATTTAGTTGTGAATATAGTGTTGAATTGAGTTAAAACTAAACTAATTAGACTTAGAAAGTTGTTAAGTTTTTAAATAAGTAATGTGATTTAGTTGGTGGGTATAGCGTTCGAATTAAGTTAAAACTAAAATAATTAGACTTAGAAAGTTGTTAAGTTCTTCAAATAAGCTAATGTGATTTAGTTGGTGAATTAGTGTTAGAAGTAAGTTAAAACTAAACTAATTAGACTTAGAAAGTTGTAAGTTCTTCAAATAAGTAATGTGATTTATTGGTGATATAGTGTTTGAATTAAATTAAAACTAAACTAAGTAGACTTAGAAAGTTATTAAGTTCTTCAAACAATTTAATGTGATTTAGTTGGTGAATATAGTGTTGGAATGTTAAAAACTAAACTAATTAGACTTAGAAAGTTGTTAAGATCTTCAAATAAGTAAATGTGATTTAGTTGATGAATATAGTATTTGAATTAAGTTAAAACTAAACTAATTAGACTTAGAAAGTTTTTAAGTTCTTCAAATAAGTTAATGTGATTTAGTGTAATGACCCAGACACGAAAAGTTATTCTTTTATAATTTTGAATAGTCATTTGACTATAAGAAATTAATCTGTGGGTAATTTATTTATTGTTAATAATAATGGGTCAAGTCTGAAATATAAAAATAGGTTAATAGGAATTGTTACTTTTAATACATAATTAATTTAGAAAAAAAAATAAAAGGAAAGAAGAAAACTAACCTGTGCATCGGCGGCAGGAGTTCGAAAACATAATTCAACAGGTAATCGTCCAAACTATGTACTATATATATTGGATGGATATCATAACATTATGTTATTATTCTTAGTATAGTTGATTGTTAGTGGGGAAAAAAAAAGGGAAACAATTAAGTGGGTTTTAATTTTGAACAAGTTGAAAATTGGTTTACCGCATATGCCATTTTTCTTTAATGGAGAAAAGGGTTTTACCAATCATTATATAATGATTAGTCAATGATGACTAAAGTAGAACATGGAAATATATGGCATATAAAGTAAGGTTTGAAACAGTAAATTTGTTTGTGATTTTGTTCGTAATTTATTTTGCTATTTTTTTCCTTCTTATTATTAGCATAATTTGATTTAAGTGTTGATATTTTGGTAAGGTAATTAAATAATAAAGGTAAGGTATTATGTGCATACCATCATATTTAGGATATTGAAAAAAATTTGGGACTTAACCTTAGGCTTGAAACTTAAGAACTTGCTAGACTTATAGTAATATCGATGTTGTTAGTTTCAAAATCTTATTGTGATCATTAATGTGAATAGATTGCATTAATTTGGACGCTCAATGGAAAGGAAAGACTCGAGTTCCAGAGTAATTGTTCAGATAATTGAGGCAAGTGGATTTCTAAACCCTTGCTAAGTGTATGAAATGCGTGTTTTCCTTGTGGTATATGTTTGGGAGTAATGGGACTTGGTGATAGATTGACTTGTCCACATTGATTAATTCTAATGATAAAAGGAGGTAATAAAAGACAATGTGATTATTTGTTTGTATGTGATGTGTTGAGAATGGTACGAGTACCGGTGTTATAATGGGAAGGTTTATTACTATAGAATGTGAATTGTAATCCGAGAATGCCAAAGCATATGGGCATTAACTGAAATATTATTGATTTTATTGTGATTGTGTTCTTTACTGAACCCGTATAAATGAATTGAGGTGATTATATGTTATAGAGACATTTGGTTTATTGAGATGTTGCATCATCTCCTTTATTTGATATCATATTGTGCACATGCATTGACATGAGACTGGGTATGAGTAAGGGTCTAACACGTGGAGATCGTCCATGTTGAGATCGAATTATGATTATTTTGGGCACGCGAAGATCGTCCGTGCGATAGAAAAGTTATGATTATGATTTGTGCACGTGGAGATCGTCCGTGCGAATTTGTTTGATTTATGATAGTGCGTTGAGATCGTCCGCACAGATACGTGGAGATCGTCCGTGTCGGTATATGGACCTCGCGAGTCCCCCATGGGTCATGAACTCTCGATGTATTTACGAGGAGTATCATGTATATACGGTTGAGAGAGAAATTGGTATTCTGAGGCATATCACTTCATGGTGTCATATTGCATTGCATTTCATGACATTCTTCATTCTTGATGATTATGTGTTTTATTGGTGATTGAAAAGTACTTGATATTTTATTACCTCTATTTGACGAACTTGATCTTGTGTGTTGCTGATATTGTTAGTGCCTTTTTGTGAAAGTTGTGATTGTTGAATATTGAGTTTATAGTTGAGGATGTGCAAATTCGTTAAAATGATTTTGATGAGCTGGGTGCTATGAAAACTGTGAACTGTTAGGTTGGGCTGAATTTTATGCAGATTGTAGTTGTGGAGGTTCGGTTGGTGTGTAAGGAGTACCCGTATCCCCTTAGCTTGTGTTTAGAAGTTTACTTGCTGGGTACCGTGTGGTTGGTACTCACCCCTTGCTATTACAATTTTTTTTTAGGTTACTAGCCCGGACTTTGTGATATTTTCTCTTCTCCTTGTCTGAGGCTTCTCGTGGAGAATTGTGAGGTAGCTACTTGTTATCTCAGCAGACCTTCTTACTTCTATTAATGATCTTGTTCTATTCGAGAAACAATGTCATTTGAGACTTTTTTTTTCTTGAATCAATTGTAATACTTTAGAGGCTTGTACATGTGACAACCAGATTTTGGGGGTACTTTTGATTAACTTATGAAATTTTTATATTTATTTGTAATGGTCGAGTTTTAGGCTTACTTGTCTTGGTGGGATAAGACGAGTGCCATCACGTCCGATTTTGGGTCGTGACAAACATGGTATCAGAGCCCCAGGTTCATAGGTCTCACGTGTACAAGCCGAGTCTAATTAGAGTCTCAAGGATCGGTACAGAGACGTATGTGCTTATCTTCGAGAGGCTATAGTGACTTTTAGGAAAAATCTTCGCTTTTTGAATCTCTATCGTGCGTCTTTGGTTCAATTTTGTTCTTATTGCTTCATTATACTCTCTCGATATTATTTGATGACTCGTGTGTGGTTCCTAATGTGAATAGTTGATGTCCTGTATGATTTTAATCTTAAATCTGATATTAAGGCGGAAGTAATGCACTTATGGAAAAGATGTGTGGTTAGATTTAGCATGTTCAACAATTTAAAAGGTCTGTGTAAGGTTAGTTACCTTAGTGAAAGGAATAGTACATGTGTGGTTCGATAATTGAAAGTGGACAAATTAAATTGATGGCAAGATAATGAACAATGCAACTTGAAGGGAAAAAAAACGCAGTAAGAACAATTGTTATAGTATGTATGAGTTGCTTAGCGAATGATATGAATATTGTTGCACCAATTGAGGTCAGATTCTCTTTTGCGGTTTCATCGATTGAGCGTATACCGAAGATGGTTATGATATGACTATTACAATGGTACAAATTCTTATTTTTTTAGAGTTATGTATTTTGTCAATCTTGCTATGGACCTGATCTACAAAGGAATGCATATCACGTTGGATGAGAGACCGAACGAATTTGATAGTGTAATATAGTTACTTATTGGGCAAAAATGTATGGATTATTTGGGTACAATCTTCTAGATAGGTATGATGTGTTCTAGTGGTGGATCTAACAGAGTTTCAGGATGTGGCACTAGTGGTATATGAAAACGAATACGTCAATTGCCAAGTGTGAATACTAACTATTTAAGGATTTATCAATTGTATCACATGCTCATATAATAAGATTTGATGTTGCATTCATATTTGAGAATCCAATTAGCTTGTTACTACGACAGAATGAGTTAAGCAATATTTATAAGGAAGCTTTTAGTGGTGGATCCTTGGTACGATATTGATGTGTTTAGATTGTGAAGTGTATCCCAATGATTTTAAATGAGTGGTATTTCATCATAAGCTCCATGAAAGTGGATCGATATTAGGCTGAGAAGCTTAAAGGTAAAGAAAGTCTAAATGAAGATATTTGTGTGAAGGTAACTGAGAATTTTAGTAAGGAAACGTGTATAAAGTTGAGTTAGTATTTTGAATTAGATTGGTATAGATGAGTTTGAAATGTCATGTAGATGAAAAAGTTGACTTTGAGATGAGAAAAATGTCTAACGAGCATAATGATAATAAGAATTTGTGGTGAAATCTTAATTAAGATGCAACTATATGATAATGATTGTTGGCTAAACAAATTTTGTATTGTAATAACGACTAGCAAGTATCTGATGTGGTGGTTTTTCACTATTTGGTGAGTAATGTGGTTGTATGGAAAGTCTAAGAATATGTAGAGACATTGCTCGAATAAAATTTAAAGTATCTACAGTCTTAATGAAAAAGTGTTGGATGTAGTGGAGCATTCAAAAAGAGGTGAGAGTAAGTATATTTTTTTTTATTGCAAAGGCTAAAAAGGTATCTTCAAAGGGATTGAGAACTGAATTTAGAGACATGTGATTTTATTCAATTTTCTTTGGTTATGATAATAATGTCACAGCTTCATCATATTGGTTAAGAACTATTGGATAAGACTTGAGAAAGGAATGTATGTACGTTCAAATCGAGTGTGATTATAAATTCTATTGTGATTTTGAGTTTTATAATGAGTATGGTTCAATTTTTAGCGAAGGATATGATAAGATCGATAGAAAGACGATCAATAAAAAGGTAAGATACATGAATTAAAAAAAAATCCTCAAGGTATGAGCTAATGTTAATAGATAATGGGATTGTGTTACATGGTTGGAAAAAAAAAATTCAACATTTTCATGGTGAATTTAGAATTGTGGTAGTGTGTTTTGTCAAGGTATGAATTGGTAAGGTAAGAAATGTCGATCACATTGAGTATGAAGCATTTGGAAGGACTTAAATATAATTTGAGTAGTAAATTTGATTACTTTTGATTATTATACCTAAGGGGGATTTCACATAATATTTTGGTTTAGAGGATAAGGTAAGAATATCATGAATTGTTGGTCAAATGATAAGATGGGTAAGCGAGTCAACCAAATGAATAAGAGTTTGGTATATTAAAGAGTTTAAGATATTTAGAATTATGTGTCATGGTAAGAATTTAAGAGATGTGAAGAATAAGACTTCTCATAAGTCTTGGTTAGAAGTTGAAGGATGTATAAAATTTTTATTTATAAGTTCTAATATGACTAAGGATGTGAATTATTCGGTATAGACTCATTAGGAATTTATCAACAATTTTTATGAAGATTGAATTTTGATTTGTATGAAAAAAGTGAGGTGTGTAAGATTATGTGTTTTATGTAGAGCTAATTTGTTAAAATTATGATAGGTAACTTATTTATGTTCAACAATGTGGACCTATAGTTTTACATAATTAATGAGAATTTGAGGAGATCAAAACTACTTTGTTGATGGGACAATACAGACTGTTATAATGTGTTACATAAGCATTTGATAGTGAGTAGAGGTTATGAGCTTATGGTATTCGAATTATTGGAGTGACCAAGAATTTCTTAAGTGTTGGTATGACGCATATGATGGTGTGAATGATAGTTAAAAATTGGTATCTGAAAAATTACGTGAAGTTGAATTGAGGGTGATTCAATTGTTGTATTTTGATGGTAATGTGCTTTTAGATTTAAAATTAGTATTATCAGTCTTGGGGGTGACCTGTATTTGTCATGAAATACTTAAATGAAAAGAGAGGGAGCCATAGTTTAAAATTTTTGGAGGCAATAAAGTGTTGTTAAGAAGACTTTAATGCTAGTGACAGTTTTTTTAGAGTAAGGTAAATGACCGAAGCGGTGGTGATGTTTTGTTAGTATTAAGAGAGTGAACTTCAATGAAATAATGTGAAAAGTATAGGTACAATTGTAATAGCGACCCTACCGTCGGATTGAAGGTAGCTAAAAGAATCAAGAGATAGAGTCATATGAATGAAAATGTTTGATGTGGGCACTATAGAAAACGCATCTAGTGTTATTCGATTTTGGTTTTGTATATTCTTATTTGGCCATCTACTTCGTTTTGGATATGGTTTGGAGTGTGGTTCGCTACCTATACCCACACGTGTTTTCATATCTATGGTGAATCCCTAGTGGTGGATCGGATGTATCGATCCTGTGATTGTCCTCTTGGTATGATGACAACCTTGATTAGACTTGTTCATTTCAATTATGAAAGATTTGGTGTTGTTTGGGGAATAGTTGAAGTATACTAGTGATTCTACACGCACAACCTTACTTATGAGAACCCATAGAAGAGCTACCATGAAGAGTGAGTTTTGATAGTGTTGTTAAAGGTTCTTTATACTTGAGTGTATCACTTGTTGGGTTAGATAAGTTTGATTCTCTCTTGGTGAGTATCCGATGTCTAAATATTATATTTTTATAATTTAAGCTCGTGAAAAGATTGTGTTATGAAAAGGAAGTCTTGATAAGATTTGTGATATTTTGTGCATTATGAGTATGTGACGGTTGATTGAAGTTCACTGTTGGTTGTATCCGGTATATTGGTTCAGAAGTCTATCTTGGTTATGTAAGAAATGATTTTTCATGATGATTGTGTTAAGGTCCTGCGGGTTTGCGTTTAAATTGAGTTCATGAGTTAGTGTGTGGCTTCATAATCACTCTTGATTTATGGATTTTCCAAAGTTTAATTCGAAAGTTGAGTTATTAGTAGTTGATCTTGATGGAATGGTTTTGAGGAGGAAATTACTTGGAGAGATGGACACCTACTCTAAATGAACATACCTCAGACTGTTGGTAAAATTTGTTATAATTTGTTCTTCTTCCTTATGTTCGAGGACGAACATGATTTTTAGTGGTGGATGATGTAATAACCTAGACACGAAAAGTTATTCTTTTATAATTTTGAATAGTCATTTGACTATAAGAAATTAATCTGTGGGTAATTTGTTTATTGTTAATAATAATGGGTCAAGTATGAAATATAAAAATAGGTTAATAGGAATTATTACTTTTAATACATAATTAATTTAGAAAAAAAAAAGAAAGAAGAAAACTAACCAGTGCATCGGCGACAGGAGTTCGAAAACATAATTCAACAGGTAATCGTCCAAACTATGTACTATATATATAGGATGGATATCATAACATTATGTTATTATTCTTAGTATAGTTGATTCTTAGTGGCGAAAAACAAAAGGAAACAATTAAGTGGGTTTTAATTTTGAACAAGTTGAAAATTGGTTTACCGCATGTGCCATTTTTCTTTAATGGAGAAAAGGGTTTTACCAATCATTATATAATGATTAGTCAATGATGACTAAAGTAGAACATGGAAATATATGGCATATAAAGTAAGGTTTGAAACAGTAAATTTGTTTGTGATTTTGTTCGTAATTTATTTTGCTGTTTTTTTCCTTCTTATTATTAGCATAATTTGATTTAAGTGTTGATATTTTGGTAAGGTAATTAAATATTAAAGGTAAGGTATTATGTGCATACCATCATATTTAGGATATTGAAAAAAATTTGGGACTTAACCTTAGGCTTGAAACTTAAGAACTTGCTAGACTTATAGTAATATCGATGTTGTTAGTTTCAAAATCTTATTGTGATCATTAATGTGAATAGATTGCATTAATTTGGACGCTCAATGGAAAGGAAAGACTCGAGTTCCAGAGTAATTGTTCAGATAATTGAGGCAAGTGGATTTCTAAACCCTTGCTAAGTGTATGAAATGTGTGTTTTCCTTGTGGTATATGTTTGGGAGTAATGGGACTTGGTGATGGGTTGACTTGTCCACATTGATTAATTCTAATGATAAAAGGGGGTAATAAAAGACAATGTGATTATTTGTTTGTATGTGATGTGTTGAGAATGGTATGAGTAACGGTGTTATAATGGGAAGGTTTATTAATATAGAATGTGGATTGTAATCCGAGAATGCCAAAGCATATGGGGATTAACTGAAATATTATTGATTTGATTGTGATTGTGTTCTTTACTGAACCCGTATAAATGTGATAATTGAGGTGATTATATGTTATAGAGACATTTGGTTTATTGAGATGTTGCATCATCTCCTTTATTTGATATCATATTGTGCACATGCATTGACATGAGACTGGGTATGAGTAAGGATCTAACACGTGGAGATCGTCCGTGTTGAGATCGAGTTATGATTATTTTGGGCACGTGAAGATCGTCCATGCGATAGAAAAGTTATGATTATGATTTGGGCACGTGGAGATCGTCCGTGCGAATTTGTTTGATTTATGATAGTGCGTTGAGATCGTCCGCACAGATACGTGGAGATCGTCCGTGTCGGTATATGGACCTCGCGAGACCCCCATGGGTCATGAACTCTCGATGTATTTCCGAGGAGTATCATGTATATACGGTTGAGAGAGAAATTGGTATTCTGAGGCATATCACTTCATGGTGTCATATTGCATTGCATTCCATGACATTCTTCATTCTTGATGATTATGTGTTTTATTGGTGATTGAAAAGTACTTCATATTTTATTACCTCTATTTGACGAACTTGATCTTGTGTGTTGCTGATATTGTTAGTGCCTTTTTGTGAAAGTTGTGATTGTTGAATATTGAGTTTATAGTTGAGGATGTGCAAATTCGTTAAAATGATTTTGATGAGCTGGGTGCTATGAAAACTGTGAATTGTTAGGTTGGGCTGAATTTTATGCAGATTGTAGTTGTGGAGGTTCGGTTGGTGTGTAAGGAGTACCCGTATTTTATCCCCTTAGCTTGTGTTTAGAAGTTTACTTGCTGGGTACCGTGTGGTTGGTACTCACCCCTTGCTATTACAACTTTTTTTGTAGGTTACTAGCCCGGACTTTGTGATATTTTCTCTTCTCCTTGTCTGAGGCTTCTCGTGGAGAATTGTGAGGTAGCTGCTTGTTATCTCAGCAGACCTTCTTACTCCTATTAATGATCTTGTTCTATTCGAGAAACAATGTCATTTGAGACTTTTTTTTTCTTGAATCAATTGTAATACTTTAGAGGCTTGTACATGTGACAACCAGATTTTGGGGGTACTTTTGAGTAACTTATGAAATTTTTATATTTATTTGTAATGGTCGAGTTTTAGGCTGACTTGTCTTGGTGGGATAAGACGAGTGCCATCACGTTCGATTTTGGGTCGTGACATTTAGTTGGTGAATATAATATTTGAATTATTTTAAAACTAAACTAATTAGACTTAGAAAGTTATTAAGATCTTCAAATAAGTTAATGTAATTTAGTTGGTGAATATAGTGTTTGAACTAAGTTAAAAATTAAAATTATTAGACTTACAAAGTTGTTAAGTTCTTCAAATAAGTAATGTGATTTATTTGGTGAATATAGTGTTCGAATTAAGTTAAAACTAAACTAATTAGACTTAGAAAGTTATTAAGTTCTTCAAATAAGTTAATGTGAATTAGTTGGTGAATATATTGTTGGAATTGAGCTAAAACTAAACTAATTAGACTTAGAAAGTTGTTAATGTGATTTAGTTGGTGAATATATTGTTTTACTTAATTTAAAACTAAACTAATTAGACTTAGAAAGTTATTAAATTCTTCAAATAAGTAAATGTGATTTAGTTGGTGAATATAGTATTGGAATTAAGTTAAAAACTAAACTAATTAGACTTAGAAAGTTGTTAAGATCTTCAAATAAGTTAATGTGATTTAGTTGGTGAATATAGTGTTTGAATTAAGTTAAAACTAAAGTAATTTGACTTAGAAAGTTATTAAGTTCTTGAAATAAGTAACTGTGATTTAGTTGGTGAATATAGTGTTGGAATTAGGTTAAAACTAAACTAATTAGACTTAGAAAGTTGTTAAGATCTTCAAATAAGTAACTGTAATTTAGTTGGTGAATATAGTTTTTGACTTAAGTTAAAACTAAACTAATTTGACTTAGAAAGTTATTAAGTTCTTCAAATAAGTTAATGTGAATTAGTTGGTGAATATATTGTTGAAATTGAGTTAAAACTAAACTAATTAGACTTAGAAAGTTGTTAATGTGATTTAGTTGGTGATATATTGTTTGAATTAATTTAAAACTAAACTAATTAGACTTAGAAAGTTATTAAGTTCTTCAAATAAGTAAATGTGATTTAGTTGGTGAATATAGTATTGGAATTAAGTTAAAAACTAAACTAATTAGACTTAGAAAGTTTTTAAGTTCTTCAAATAAGTAATGTGATTTGTTTGGTGAATATAGTGATTAAATTAAGTTAAAACTAAACTAATTAGACTTAAAAAGTTATTAAGTTCTTCAAATAAGTTAATGTGGTTTAGTTGGTGAATATAGTGTTGGAATGTTAAAAACTAAACTAATTAGAATGTCACGACCCAAAAATGGACGTGATGGCGCTCGTCTTATCCCACCAAGACAAGTCAGCCTAAAACTCAACCATTTAGCGAAAATTTCAGAATCAATTCAAAACACCCCCAAAATCTGGTTGTCACATGTACCAGCCTCTAAAGTATTACAATTGATTCAAAAGAAACGCTAGTCTCAATGAACTTGTTTCTAGAATAGAACAAGGTCATAACTAAGGAGAAATAAAGTCCGCTGAGACGACAAACAGCTACCTCACAAATCTCCAAGAAGCCTCAGATGAGGAGAAGAGAAATATCACAAAGTCCGGGCTAGTAACCTACAAAAAAAATTGTAGTAGCAAGGGGTGAGTACCAAACCACACGGTACCCAGCAAGTAAACGTCTAAACACAAGCTAAGGGGATAAAATACGAGTACTCCTTACACACCAACCAAACCTCCACAACTACAACCTGCAGAAAAATCAGCCCAACCTAATAGTTCACAGTTTCCATAGCACCCAGTCATCAAAATCATTTTTAACAAATTACACATCCTCAACTACAACTCAATATTCAACAATCACAACCTTCACAAAAAGGCACTCACAATATGAGCAACACACGAGATTAAGTTCTTCAAATAGAGGTAATCAAATATCAAGTACTTTCCAACCACCAATAAAACACATAATCATCAAGAATGAAGAATGTCATGGGATGCAATGCAATATGACACCATGAAGTGATATGCCTCAGAATACCAATTTCTCTCTCAACCGTATATACATGATACTCCTCGGAAATACATCGAGAGTTCATGACCCATGGGGGACTCGCGAGGTCCATATACCGACACGGACGATCTCCACGTGTCTGTGCGGACGATCTCAACGCACTATCATAAATCAAACCAATTTTGCACGGACGATCTCCACGTGCCCAAATAATAATCATAACTTTTCTATCGCACGGACGATCTACACGTGCCCAAATAATCATAACTCGATCTCAACACGGACGATCTCCACGTGTTAGACCTTTACTCATACCCAGTCTCATGTCAATGCAAGTGCACAATATTATATCAAATAAAAGAGATGATGCAACATCTCAATAAATTAAATATCGATATGACATATAATCACCTCAAATATCTCAATTATACGGGTTCAGTAAAGAACACAATCACACATAATAAATCAAATCCATAATATATTAGTTAATGCTCATATGTTTTGGCATTCTCGAATTACAATCCGCATTCTATAGTAATAAACATTCTCATTATAACTCCGGTACTCGTACCATTCTCAACACATCACATACAAACAATCACATTGTCTTTTATTACTCCTTTTTATCATTAAAATTAATCAAGGCGGACAAGTTAACTCTTCCAAATCTCGTTACCCCCAAACACATACCACAAGAAAATACACGCATTCCATACACTTAGCAAGAGTTTAGAAATTCACTTGCCTCAAATAGTCGAACAATCACTCTGAGACTTTAGCCTTCCCTTTTCGTTGCACTTCAAACTCAAAGCAATCTATTCACATTAATAATCACAATAAAATTTCGAAACTAACAACACCCATATTACTATGGTTCTAGCCTTGACCCAAAAATTCACTCAAGTTTATAATTAAGTTCTTAAATCTTGATGTCAACTAACATTCCAATCATATTTTTCAAGTTTCAAGCCTATGGTTAAATCATAATTTTCTCCAAGCACTACAACTCTAATAATTTTCATATAATATGATATACCTTATATTTTATTACCCATCCCAATATGTTAAAAGTTGAATCATAATTCAATAACTATAAAAAAAAAAATTACGAACCCACTAACTTCAACTGCTGAAAAGTGCAAAAGACAAATTTTGATTTTTTTCAAACAAAATCTTTAATAACATACATCAACTTTCTACAAATTTTATAATGATAGGATTATAAAACTCAATTAAAAAGAAAAAGAAGAAACAGTACGCTAAAAGTATACCCTAAAACAATCTAATTCTCAAACATTAATATTATTATAATATATACATATATATGTGCAATTAATGCAGGCAAGCGAAGGAGCAATTAATGCAACTATATGCAAATCTGTAAATTTAACTTGAAATTGCCTTACATGAGAGGAGCAGTTCGTCCTTATGTGTTCACGCCGCATCCGCTCAGGTTGATTTACTTTCTTCTCTTTATTTTCTTTTCTAAATTAATTATGTATTAATAGTAATAATTTCTACTAATCTATTTTTTTAATATTTTAAACTTGGCCCATTTGTTATTAATAATAAATAAATTACCCGTAAATTAATTAACTATTGTTAAATGACTATTCAAAATTATCAAAAATGACCTTTTGGGTCCGGGTCATTACATAGAATTAGAAAGTTATTAAGATCTTCAAATAAGTAAATGTGATTTAGTTGGTGAATATGTTTGAATTAAGTTAAAACTAAATAATTAGACTTAGAAAGTTAAGTTCTTCAAATAAGTTAATGTGATTTAGTTGGTGAATATATGTTTGAATTAAGTTAAAACTAAACTAATTAGACTTAGAAAGTTATTAAGTTCTTCAAATAAGTTAATGTGATTTAGTTGGTGAATATAGTGTTTGAATTAAGTTAAAACTAAACTAATTAGACTTAGAAAGTTTTTAAGTTCTTCAAATAAGTAATGTGATTTAGTTGGTGAATATAGTGTTTGAATTAAGTTAAAACTAAACTAATTAGACTTAGAAAGTTGTTAAGTTCTTCAAATAAGTTAATGTGATTTAGTTGGTGAATATAGTGTTGAATTAAGTTAAAACTAAACTAATTAGACTTAGAAAGTTGTTAAGTTCTTCAAATAAGTAATGTGATTTAGTTGGTGAATATAGTGTTGAATTAAGTTAAAACTAAACTAATTAGACTTAGAAAGTTGTTAAGTTCTTCAAATAAGTAATGTGATTTAGTTGGTGAATATAGTGTTTGAATTAAGTTAAAACTAAACTAATTAGACTTAGAAAGTTGTTAAGTTCTTCAAATAAGTTAATGTGATTTAGTTGGTGAATATAGTGTTGAATTAAGTTAAAACTAAACTAATTAGACTTAGAAAGTTGTTAAGTTCTTCAAATAAGTAATGTGATTTAGTTGGTGAATATAGTGTTTGAATTAAGTTAAAACTAAACTAATTAGACTTAGAAAGTTTTAAGTTCTTCAAATAAGTTAATGTGATTTAGTTGGTGAATATAGTGTTTGAATTAAGTTAAAACTAAACTAATTAGACTTAGAAAGTTATTAAGTTCTTCAAATAAGTTAATGTGATTTAGTTGGTGAATATAGTGTTGAATTAAGTTAAAACTAAACTAATTAGACTTAGAAAGTTGTTAAGTTCTTCAAATAAGTAATGTGATTTAGTTGGTGAATATAGTGTTTGAATTAAGTTAAAACTAAACTAATTAGACTTAGAAAGTTATTAAGTTCTTCAAATAAGTTAATGTGATTTAGTTGGTGAATATAGTGTTGAATTAAGTTAAAACTAAACTAATTAGACTTAGAAAGTTAAGTTAATGTGATTTAGTTGGTGAATATAGTGTTTGAATAAGTTAAAACTAAACTAATTAGACTTAGAAAGTTATTAAGTTCTTCAAATAAGTAATGTGATTTAGTTGGTGAATATAGTGTTGAATTAAGTTAAAACTAAACTAATTAGACTTAGAAAGTTGTTAAGTTCTTCAAATAAGTAATGTGATTTAGTTGGTGAATATAGTGTTTGAATTAAGTTAAAACTAAACTAATTAGACTTAGAAAGTTGTTAAGTTCTTCAAATAAGTAATGTGATTTAGTTGGTGAATATAGTGTTGAATTAAGTTAAAACTAAACTAATTAGACTTAGAAAGTTGTTAAGTTCTTCAAATAAGTAATGTGATTTAGTTGGTGAATATAGTGTTTGAATTAAGTTAAAACTAAACTAATTAGACTTAGAAAGTTGTTAAGTTCTTCAAATAAGTAATGTGATTTAGTTGGTGAATATAGTGTTGAATTAAGTTAAAACTAAACTAATTAGACTTAGAAAGTTGTTAATCTTCAAATAAGTAATGTGATTTAGTTGGTGAATATAGTGTTTGAATTAAGTTAAAACTAAACTAATTAGACTTAGAAAGTTTTAAGTTCTTCAAATAAGTTAATGTGATTTAGTTGGTGAATATAGTGTTTGAATTAAGTTAAAACTAAACTAATTAGACTTAGAAAGTTGTTAATCTTCAAATAAGTTAATGTGATTTAGTTGGTGAATATAGTTTGAATTAAGTTAAAACTAAACTAATTAGACTTAGAAAGTTGTTAAGTTCTTCAAATAAGTAATGTGATTTAGTTGGTGAATATAGTGTTGAATTAAGTTAAAACTAAACTAATTAGACTTAGAAAGTTGTTAAGTTCTTCAAATAAGTAATGTGATTTAGTTGGTGAATATAGTGTTGAATTAAGTTAAAACTAAACTAATTAGACTTAGAAAGTTTAAGTTCTTCAAATAAGTAATGTGATTTAGTTGGTGAATATAGTGTTGAATTAAGTTAAAACTAAACTAATTAGACTTAGAAAGTTGTTAAGTTCTTCAAATAAGTAATGTGATTTAGTTGGTGAATATAGTGTTTGAATTAAGTTAAAACTAAACTAATTAGACTTAGAAAGTTTTAAGTTCTTCAAATAATTAATGTGATTTAGTTGGTGAATATAGTGTTGAATTAAGTTAAAACTAAACTAATTAGACTTAGAAAGTTATTAAGTTCTTCAAATAAGTAATGTGATTTAGTTGGTGAATATAGTGTTTGAATTAAGTTAAAACTAAACTAATTAGACTTAGAAAGTTTTAAGTTCTTCAAATAAGTTAATGTGATTTAGTTGGTGAATATAGTGTTTGAATTAAGTTAAAACTAAACTAATTAGACTTAGAAAGTTATTAAGTTCTTCAAATAAGTAATGTGATTTAGTTGGTGAATATAGTGTTGAATTAAGTTAAAACTAAACTAATTAGACTTAGAAAGTTGTTAAGTTCTTCAAATAAGTAATGTGATTTAGTTGGTGAATATAGTGTTGAATTAAGTTAAAACTAAACTAATTAGACTTAGAAAGTTTAAGTTCTTCAAATAAGTTAATGTGATTTAGTTGGTGAATATAGTGTTGAATTAAGTTAAAACTAAACTAATTAGACTTAGAAAGTTAAGTTAATGTGAAGTTGGTGAATATTGTTTGAAAAGTTAAAACTAAACTAATTAGACTTAGAAAGTTGTTAAGTTCTTCAAATAAGTAATGTGATTTAGTTGGTGAATATAGTTTGAATTAAGTTAAAACTAAACTAATTAGACTTAGAAAGTTGTTAAGTTCTTCAAATAAGTAATGTGATTTAGTTGGTGAATATAGTGTTTGAATTAAGTTAAAACTAAACTAATTAGACTTAGAAAGTTTTAAGTTCTTCAAATAAGTTAATGTGATTTAGTTGGTGAATATAGTGTTGAATTAAGTTAAAACTAAACTAATTAGACTTAGAAAGTTTTAAAGTTCTTCAAATAAGTAATGTGATTTAGTTGGTGAATATAGTGTTTGAATTAAGTTAAAACTAAACTAATTAGACTTAGAAAGTTTTAAGTTCTTCAAATAAGTAATGTGATTTAGTTGGTGAATATAGTGTTTGAATTAAGTTAAAACTAAACTAATTAGACTTAGAAAGTTGTTAAGTTCTTCAAATAAGTTAATGTGATTTAGTTGGTGAATATAGTGTTGAATTAAGTTAAAACTAAACTAATTAGACTTAGAAAGTTGTTAAGTTCTTCAAATAAGTTAATGTGATTTAGTTGGTGAATATAGTGTTGAATTAAGTTAAAACTAAACTAATTAGACTTAGAAAGTTGTTAATAAGTTGATTTAGTTGGTGAATATAGTGTTTGAATTAAGTTAAAACTAAACTAATTAGACTTAGAAAGTTTTAAGTTCTTCAAATAAGTAATGTGATTTAGTTGGTGAATATAGTTTGAATTAAGTTAAAACTAAACTAATTAGACTTAGAAAGTTTTAAGTTCTTCAAATAAGTAATGTGATTTAGTTGGTGAATATAGTGTTTGAATTAAGTTAAAACTAAACTAATTAGACTTAGAAAGTTTTAAGTTCTTCAAATAAGTAATGTGATTTAGTTGGTGAATATAGTGTTGAATTAAAAACTAAACTAATTAGACTTAGAAAGTTGTTAAGTTCTTCAAATAAGTTAATGTGATTTAGTTGGTGAATATAGTGTTGAATTAAGTTAAAACTAAACTAATTAGACTTAGAAAGTTGTTAAGTTCTTCAAATAAGTTAATGTGATTTAGTTGGTGAATATAGTGTTTGAATTAAGTTAAAACTAAACTAATTAGACTTAGAAAGTTGTTAAGTTCTTCAAATAATTAATGTGATTTAGTTGGTGAATATAGTGTTTGAATGTTAAAACTAAACTAATTAGACTTAGAAAGTTGTTAAGTTCTTCAAATAAGTAATGTGATTTAGTTGGTGAATATAGTGTTGAATTAAGTTAAAACTAAACTAATTAGACTTAGAAAGTTTTAAGTTCTTCAAATAAGTAATGTGATTTAGTTGGTGAATATAGTTTGAATTAAGTTAAAACTAAACTAATTAGACTTAGAAAGTTGTTAAGTTCTTCAAATAAGTAATGTGATTTAGTTGGTGAATATAGTGTTGAATTAAGTTAAAACTAAACTAATTAGACTTAGAAAGTTGTTAAGTTCTTCAAATAAGTAATGTGATTTAGTTGGTGAATATAGTGTTGAATTAAGTTAAAACTAAACTAATTAGACTTAGAAAGTTTTAAGTTCTTCAAATAAGTAATGTGATTTAGTTGGTGAATATAGTGTTGAATTAAGTTAAAACTAAACTAATTAGACTTATTAAAGTCTTTAAGTTAATGTGATTTAGTTGGTGAATATAGTGTTTGAATTAAGTTAAAACTAAACTAATTAGACTTAGAAAGTTGTTAAGTTCTTCAAATAAGTAATGTGATTTAGTTGGTGAATATAGTTTGAATTAAGTTAAAACTAAACTAATTAGACTTAGAAAGTTTAAGTTCTTCAAATAAGTTAATGTGATTTAGTTGGTGAATATAGTGTTGAATTAAGTTAAAACTAAACTAATTAGACTTAGAAAGTTGTTAAGTTCTTCAAATAAGTAATGTGATTTAGTTGGTGAATATAGTGTTTGAATTAAGTTAAAACTAAACTAATTAGACTTAGAAAGTTGTTAAGTTCTTCAAATAAGTTAATGTGATTTAGTTGGTGAATATAGTGTTTGAATTAAGTTAAAACTAAACTAATTAGACTTAGAAAGTTGTTAAGTTCTTCAAATAAGTAATGTGATTTAGTTGGTGAATATAGTGTTTGAATTAAGTTAAAACTAAACTAATTAGACTTAGAAAGTTTTAAGTTCTTCAAATAAGTTAATGTGATTTAGTTGGTGAATATAGTGTTGAATTAAGTTAAAACTAAACTAATTAGACTTAGAAAGTTGTTAAGTTCTTCAAATAAGTAATGTGATTTAGTTGGTGAATATAGTGTTTGAATTAAGTTAAAACTAAACTAATTAGACTTAGAAAGTTGTTAATGTTGATTTAGTTGGTGAATATAGTTTGAATTAAGTTAAAACTAAACTAATTAGACTTAGAAAGTTGTTAAGTTCTTCAAATAAGTAATGTGATTTAGTTGGTGAATATAGTTTGAATTAAGTTAAAACTAAACTAATTAGACTTAGAAAGTTTTAAGTTCTTCAAATAAGTAATGTGATTTAGTTGGTGAATATAGTGTTTGAATTAAGTTAAAACTAAACTAATTAGACTTAGAAAGTTTTAAGTTCTTCAAATAAGTTAATGTGATTTAGTTGGTGAATATAGTGTTTGAATTAAGTTAAAACTAAACTAATTAGACTTAGAAAGTTGTTAAGTTCTTCAAATAAGTAATGTGATTTAGTTGGTGAATATAGTGTTTGAATTAAGTTAAAACTAAACTAATTAGACTTAGAAAGTTAAGTTCTTCAAATAAGTAATGTGATTTAGTTGGTGAATATAGTGTTTGAATTAAGTTAAAACTAAACTAATTAGACTTAGAAAGTTGTTAAGTTCAAATAAGTAATGTGATTTAGTTGGTGAATATAGTGTTTGAATTAAGTTAAAACTAAACTAATTAGACTTAGAAAGTTAAGTTAATGTGATTTAGTTGGTGAATATAGTGTTTGAATTAAGTTAAAACTAAACTAATTAGACTTAGAAAGTTTTAAGTTCTTCAAATAAGTAATGTGATTTAGTTGGTGAATATAGTTTGAATTAAGTTAAAACTAAACTAATTAGACTTAGAAAGTTGTTAATCTTCAAATAAGTTAATGTGATTTAGTTGGTGAATATAAGTTTGAATTAAGTTAAAACTAAACTAATTAGACTTAGAAAGTTGTTAAGTTCTTCAAATAAGTAATGTGATTTAGTTGGTGAATATAGTGTTGAATTAAGTTAAAACTAAACTAATTAGACTTAAAAGTTGTTAATCTTCAAATAAGTAATGTGATTTAGTTGGTGAATATAGTGTTTGAATTAAGTTAAAACTAAACTAATTAGACTTAGAAAGTTTTAAGTTCTTCAAATAAGTTAATGTGATTTAGTTGGTGAATATAGTGTTGAATTAAGTTAAAACTAAACTAATTAGACTTAGAAAGTTGTTAAGTTCTTCAAATAAGTAATGTGATTTAGTTGGTGAATATAGTGTTTGAATTAAGTTAAAACTAAACTAATTAGACTTAGAAAGTTTTAAGTTCTTCAAATAAGTTAATGTGATTTAGTTGGTGAATATAGTGTTGAATTAAGTTAAAACTAAACTAATTAGACTTAGAAAGTTGTTAATGTGATTTAGTTGGTGAATATAGTGTTTGAATTAAGTTAAAACTAAACTAATTAGACTTAGAAAGTTATTAAGTTCTTCAAATAAGTAATGTGATTTAGTTGGTGAATATAGTTTGAATTAAGTTAAAACTAAACTAATTAGACTTAGAAAGTTTTAAGTTCTTCAAATAAGTTAATGTGATTTAGTTGGTGAATATAGTGTTGAATTAAGTTAAAACTAAACTAATTAGACTTAGAAAGTTTTAAGTTCTTCAAATAAGTAATGTGATTTAGTTGGTGAATATAGTGTTTGAATTAAGTTAAAAACTAAACTAATTAGACTTAGAAAGTTGTTAAGTTCTTCAAATAAGTAATGTGATTTAGTTGGTGAATATAGTGTTTGAATTAAGTTAAAACTAAACTAATTAGACTTAGAAAGTTTTAAGTTCTTCAA